>NJDC01004613.1:47721-68650 GCA_002245475.1 Calephelis virginiensis
TAACGACCAAATGATTAACCAAAATAATTGGTCATTAATTGGTCATAATTGGTCAGTATGTTTAAGATGCAGAAAATATGTGGTGTAATTTTGTAAGGGAATTTTAACATTTTTAATAACGTATACCTGCTATTTAGTTTTTTATGTTTATATCACGAATAAATAAAATGAAATAACAAAAAAAATATCTGAAATCTTATGATTGCCTAAATTATTTAATTTTACAGAATTCAATAATAATAAAATTTCCCCCGAAAAATTAGGGAAATTGTTAAGCTATTTTTTATAATAACCAAATTCAAAATTGTGACTATCACATCTGGTTCGCCTCATTGAACTCTTAAATGGTCAGCATAGTTCAGAATTGTGTCAGGCTTGTAAAATACAAGAATTTAAGAAATGTGTAAAAAAATTAAAAATGCATTTAAAACTTTCGATTTGGTCCTATCGAATTGAAAACGTCAATCTTTACAAGGAATAAATAACTTAACAGAGTGTATGCTATTTTTGACAGAATTGAAATACTTAAAATTTTCCCCGAAAAAGTAGGGAAATCGTTAAGCTATTTTTTAGCTTAACAATAACCAAATTCAAAATTGTGACTATCACATCTGGTTCGCCTCATTGAACTCTTAAATGGTCGGCATAGTCCAGAATTGTGTCAGGCTTGTAAATTATAAGAATTTACGAATTATGAAAAAAAAAACTAAAATTGTATTTAAAACTTTCGATTTGGTCCTATCAAATTTAAAACGTCAATCATTTTAATAAATAAATAACTCAATAGAGTATATGCTATTTCGCGCACAAATTCTGTTCTTTGTTAGGAATGTAACCTCCAGTAGTAGTATATAGCTGCATGTACTAGTATGTACCTCACTTTTGACAACTACTCTCGACGGCCGCGTCAGGGTTGTCATCTTTGACTTAGTATAAAAAACTAGTAGTGGCACCATTGACCTCTAAATATATGGACATGAAATACCGACGAAAAAAAATTGCCATTGGCTTCTAATTAATACGGCTGCTATTCTGAAATTATAAGCCTGTCCAGAAATTGTAGTGTATCGATATCAATACATGATTTATTTGTGACGATTGATAGTTAAGTCTAGGTAAATAGATAAGAATTATTATTTAACTTCCGAACGAAATTGCAACTATCAACTAAAATACTTACTCAGTGCTACTCAATTGGCTTATACCTTTATTAAATAGGGAAATGTAATGAAACGAAAGAAATAACATTTATTTACTTTTCTTTTACATTGTAGTATGCCAATATGTATACTCTTTATATAAGTTAACTCTTCATATTTATTACAAGATTCAATAATATTACAAAAAAAATTATCAGATTACATTCAACCCACTTTCTTTATTTTAAAGTGAGCACTTGAAATAATTCTTATTGCGCTAGACTGTGATAGATATTTTGGTATACATTCATATCTATACTTTTCTGGGAACGTTAAATAAAATAACGATAATTGTAACAGTGCATCGCTAGAAAATTGAACACTAAATATGGCATTCTTGGCAAGCATGAGAACTGTCATGACGTCACTTTAAATCGAAGCCAAAATGCGCAAAGACAAAAATGTCATTATCTCTTTCGGCGTACATAGTATCACCATTTGTTGAAAAGAGGCAAAGAGATGTTGTTAAGTTATATTATGTCGATTCCAACGGTATTTATACAACTAAATTTGCTATAGAACATTATTGCACTTCTTTATATATATTTCTATTTCTACGAGTGGCACTGTGTTTGGTTTTTGATTTTTTTATAAATAAAATCGAATTATAATTAATCATGTAATAAAGATTTCGTTACAAAATAATTTAAACACACCAACAAGTTCACATTTATATTGTGGCGCGCAAACATTTTTAAAGAAATTATGTATTAATGTCTATTGAATACATGTTTATTTTTACAATTTAAATCAAATTACTTATGTAAATTTATTATATGCATAAATATTTATTAAAAATAATTTTATTATCAACCAAAAACCATCACCTTCTCTGATTTTAGCAAGTCACAAGTAAAGACGGCAAAACAAAGTCTCCGGAAATCAAGATATCTAAAATTATATTAATTTTATATTATGTTTGAGCCTTACTGCAAAAAGCATCTTACTCTAAGAATTAACGGTGCGGTTTTTACCCACGCCCACTACGGTTGCGCGCCCGCAGATTCCGTAGAATGTCGATTTAAATGCAAAAAGTAAGATCTCATTTCACGACGTGATTTTCACCCGCAGTGCCTGCGGTTGTTTGCGTTTCCTGCGAGCGGTCGTCTGACCGTTAACCGTGCGGGCGGCGATCTACCCGTTCCAAAAAAATGCGCAACGCCGCTAAGGAAGTTGTCACTTCAAAAAATACCTATTGCGAAATACACAAAGTTACTACTAAATTTTAATCTTTAATACACGAAATAATGGCATTTTCGTCAACAAACTTATCTATCTTGTTATTAAATTCATGGATTGCTACAAATTATATAATATCAAGTGACGGCTTCCTAAAACTTCCAAAATGTATTTTGTCGCTTTATTATGTTTGAATAGGATTGTTTTAAGTTCCTGATACTATCAGTTTTACTTTATGTGCAATATCATTAATAACCCTAAATATTATGCAAATATTATGAAAGATAATATTGCGTGTTTAATAAAAATGTGTAACTATTATTATATAGTTCTGTCAATACAATTAAAATATCAGAAGATAAAGTTCTCGTCTCGTTTATTTTTTCTAGGTTATTTTTTATTATCTTACGTACTTCACTTACAGACTCTCATATTAGGGAGATTCTTCACGTATGTATGTGAAAATATTTCGCCACATTTCGTAATTCCTACTCTTCTCTACATATTTTGTCTATGGCATCATTTTATTCGACCATTATAAATATTGAAAAAATATTGCCACCTCGTTGGTCGAATGATTAACGTACACGCCTAACGATACTGATCTTCTACGAGGTTCGATTTCCGGTCAGAGAGGACTTTAACACTTAAAGATTTGTATATCTGGGTCTGGGTATAATTGCTCAGTAATGTTGACAACCACCTATAACACGAGCTCACAGTATTTTTTTTACTTTGGGATTAGATTATATTAATGTTGTCTGTCCTGTGTCCAGATATATTTGTCTGTTGTTTATTTATATCTGTGTTAATTAATAAACATACATATATATTCTCATTACAATAATGGTATAAAATAATTAAATTCACTGTATTATTTTAATTGAACTTATGATAGACGACTACTAAGGGCGTTTTCAGATGACCCGCGCTCAGCACGCGTATCCGCGTCGAGTACGCATACGCATTGAGCCCGTCTTAGGCCCGCGCTCAGCACGCGTAATGCATCGCGCACGCCTCTCACCCGCTTTTACTACTAGTGACAGTCAATAAAACACTAGCTAAATCGCGGTCGCAAGGCGTGTGCTGCGCGTGCGCGTGGTGCGCGCGGGGTGCGCGCGGGGTGCGCGCGTGGGAAGCGCGTGGCAAGCGCTTGGCGGGCGCTTGGCGGGCGGGTAGCGTGAGCGGATTGATTTGGTTAATGCAATTTGAGAATATTGGTGTGACAATAGGGCTCAAATTATGTCGAAAAAAAAGCGCTTGCGCTTGGCGTGCGCTTGTCGTCTGAACGCAGCCTAAAGAATCATTTAGGCCTGTCATTATTGTAAAACATAGATAACAGGCAAACTCAATGCCGAGAAATAAATATGTAAGGTAACAATAACCCAAGGAAAAATATATACGAGCTCAGCGATTCTGAAACTTTCACAAGCCTTTCCGTATTCATGTATACCTAGATATAAAAATCAATGCCACTTTTAGTTGTAACTTTATAACTCAAGAACGGGCTCACATATCCAAACCAAATGTTTAGGCTTTATTCAGACTATTTAGTAGATGGTTTATGTGAAGTTTACACAAAATCGGTCAAGCGGTTTCTCATTCATCACATTTTTTGTAACAAATGAATTCAATAAATGGCGGATCATTTTGTTAATGGGCATTTTCAGTCAAATCGAAACTTTTTCCAAATGTGGACTGTGCTTTCATGTTAAACCTTATTTCAGTTGTATTTTTTTTATGTTATGTCATTCATGCGCTCATATATACATAGCGAAGCACGCACCGGGCCGCTAGTTTATTAAAATATTGTGCTCTCTTCTATTGGCACTATAATTATTTGATAATGATATGGATTATGATTATATTATTAAATAGAAAAAGTTATTATCTTCATGCCTGTATTCCCAAATGTGTAGGCAGAGGGAAAACCAGGACAGTGCCCACCTGCACGTAGCTGAAAGTACGTTAACCCGTCTTAACCCGTTAACCCGTGGTAACGTCAATTTTAACTTTCAACATTGGCCACGCCGGTCTCACAGACCAGGGTTTTCAACTTAAGATTTGGCCAACCATTAACTAGTGTAGTACTTTTAGTTAGTGAAGGTTTAATTGTAGGCATATATTTTACAATAAGTAACACAAAAAAATAATCTATCACAGGTTTTTATTAATTACTACTGAAGATACAATTATACTTGCGTCACTAAATAGGTATGCCAGGTTTTGGTAATAATATGTTTATTAAAATTAGCTACAATATTTACCTTTTTTTTATAAAAATCAGCCTTTTTCAGTTTTAGGATTTTGCAGTTTCTTACAAAATAAACATACATACATACATACATATCTTCACGCCAAGTCCCTTACGGGGTAGGCAGAGAGTATAGAGTGCCGGACCTCACGATCCTGACAAACCTGTCTTGCTTCCTTTTATTATAAATTAATATTAAATTATATAAAATCTTATATATATATAATTATGAAAATATTATATATTATATAAAATCCTATACAAAATAAACAGAAATATGTAAAAGTATTTTTCAAACAAAACAAAAGATAAAAATATCCTCGAAAAAATCTCTTATTCAGTAGCCTAACAAAAAAGTAATGGGAGGTCACCTACCCAAGTCACAACTATTCCTTACATTTTTGGCGAAAAAAATAGATCTTATGTGTTAATAATTTCAGATATTTAGGTTTTTCGTATCAAGTTGTACATTATCGTTCATAGTTCATTTTCGTACGTTCTTCTGAAATGAGGTTTTTTATTTAATAATCAAACTGTGACTCTAAAAAAAGACATGAAGTTATAGAAAAATCACTTAAGTTTAATACAGCATACATATGTACATACATACATATATTCACGCCAAGTCCCTTACGGGGTAGGCACAGTGTATCGAATGCCAGACCTCACGATCCTGATAAACCTGTCTAGCTATCTTCACATGAATAACCCTTTTCTTACAAACACACCGGTTTCGGAGACTCTTGACACCAACCTCGTATAATACCCGAGTGATCTTATTGTGGAATGTCAAGCATTTAATACAGCACAATATCAAAATGAATATAACGGGAGCAGTGTTACTATTTTTTTGTTATTTGAAGGTTTTTAAAATATTGAATAAATTGAAAATAGTAACGCCGGTCTCACGGACCGGAATGGCTCTAAAACTTGAGAATATCAGTTCTTGGCGAAGTCGCGAACAATTTCTCGAACAACTACTCGAAATCACAACCCGAATCGAAGGAGGGCGAAAAAGTTATTTGAATCGTTCGTATTAACCGGCCTTTCAGGCACGTGAACAATAAATATCAGGTATATTAATTTCCTTTGCTAAAGAAAAGAAAGAATCTTTACGCCCATATCCACGAAGAGGTAGGCAGAGGAACAACCAGGGCACCCACGACTAGCCGAAGATACTAAGTCCCACAATGTGATAGGTGGCAAGCTTATCGCCAACTGGGCACATATTCAATCCCGAGCAACTTTTTTATTTTATAAAATTGGAAAACCCAAATTTTCTTTTTGTTGCCAGACCCGGGATTCGAACCCGGGACCTCATGCAGTCAAGTCTAACATCTGCAACGCTAGACCACAGAGGTGATTTCCTTTGCTATTTTTACCTAATCATATTTTTTAAAATTTCTAATTCGTTTTTTAAACTTGTAAGCGGTTCTACATTTTAAACTCAAATTTGTGTTGTGCGACGATGGCCATATGTATTAAAATTCTTAATTTGTGTACAAAAACTGCATCCGCATGTTATACACTGTTACTGCATCTCGGTGAGGCGATATTTCAAATGCTGATGCTCCGGTGAGCGGTGCACTGTAATATCCGCTTTAAGCCGAAACCCCACTGGTGCGTTGTTCCGTTGCGTCGCGTCTTTGCAACGAAATTACGCCTATAAGTCACACCTGCGTTGCGACTATGCAACGCGAGAGGGTATGCTCGCTGTAGCAGCTGCGTCGCAGTTCAATACTCGCAATGCACAGATATAAACGTATTCCTTTTTGCTTTTATTTGGTATTTCTTAAAACAAGAACGTAAGGAAAAACCTAAGGAATATAAGGATATCCTGTTCACATATGGAAAGATAAAAAGAATCCTTTACGCTCTTCTAGCTTTGTCCCTAGGATTAGATCACTACAGAACAAAATATATAGTACTCCGTGGATCACTGTTCGTACTCACAATGGAGCTCCAACAAGGCACGCATCATCCTCCATCTTACTTCGTCTCTTGTCCGTCAATTCGAGCGCGTCAATCGATGCGACCGCCTCGTATTTATAGTAGGGGAGCCCAAGAGGGGATTTTTGGACGAACTCAGGCGCGTCAGATTAAGATATGGGAGACACCCTGTACCATTGTTGAACACCTCCATTATGTATCAAATCTCTACATAGAGACGCGCATGTAGGGTTGTGTGTCTAATTTTTTTTGGCTTGAAAATATACTCGCGCATGTCAGATTAAAGTACGGCGAGCTTATTGCATGCCAATAAGTCCATGTTTGAATTTTCTGATGATTTGGACAAGACGTACGGGAGTAGGAGTTTCAGAAACTTTCAAAAACAAAGTTATATGTGTTAATTGTCCATTACAGAAATGTGTCTGATTGACATCTTTCTGTCATCGGAGACACATTAGGCATATATATTATTAATATCTGAAGATTTCGGCTATGATCAAGTGACTGAAATTGCTCTTTTAGCTTCTAGACACTTAACGCACCGCTAAAAAGAAAAACCTTACATGACCTTTTTTACTCTCCACTATTTAATCGACAAAGTGCAATGGGTCCCAATAACGCTGGAGTTACTACACATTTCGCATCGCGAGCTCCCCTACTATTATGAAAACGTTTTAAGCGGAACAATACATCAATGAGGCCTCACCCTTAAAATTTTAAACATAGTAACCGTAATTGTGCTCTTGACTTAATAACAGTAAGATTACGAATAAAATACATTAGATTATCTATAAATTTTAAAGAAAGAAAAAATTTCGCCCCAGACAGGATTTGAACCTGTAACCTTTCGTCTCAAGCCGACGAATGCTCTAACCAATTGACCTACTAAGGATTCAAGTCCCGTGGCGAAATTTTTAATTCCTTTCTAACCCGTTAACGCGGGTAGTTATGTCCTATAGATACACAATTCTGAGTACCCACCAAATGAGTTCATCATTACAGATGAAGTTCTCATTTTAGAATGGCCATAACTTTCGTTTCTCGCAACGTATTTTTATTTTAGCACTTGCCCTGTGCTTGGGATAAATTTTCTATAAATTTTAAAGAAAGAAAAGATTTCGCCCCAGACAGGATTTGAACCTGTAACCTTTCGTCTCAAGCCGACGAATGCTCTAACCAATTGACTGAGGATTCACCCAAGCACAGGGCAAATGCTAAAATAAAAATACATTAGATTAGCTAGTATACAGAACGTTGAACTAAAACTTATAGTTATTACAACATTTAACAGATAATTTCATCTTGGCATAAAATAATAGGTTTGCAAATTACAATATTAATTATTGTCAGTAAACATAGTTTTGTTTAGTTAAACAAACACGTACAGTAGTACTATTTAAATGATGTACTTCGGCTATATTCGTCAAGCTTGGGAAATCCGAATGTATTTTAAAGATATTTAAATAGAGTTGTTATTACACATACTTAATCATTTTGCTTAAATTTAGATTAGGTCAGCCAATTTCAAAATAAAAATAGTAAAAAAAAAGTATCTTCACGCCCATATCCCCGAAGAAGTAGGCAGAGGTACAACCAAGGCACCCACTACTAGCCGAAGACACTAAGTCCCACAACGTGATAGGTGGCAAGCCTATCGCCAACCGGGCACATTTCCAATCCCGACCAACATTTTTTTTATTAGAAAATTGGAAAAATCAAATTTTCTTTGTGTTGGCCGACCCAGGATTCGAACCCGGGACCTCATGCAGTCAAGTCCAATGCCCGGACCGCTAGACCACAGAAGCGTCTAATAAGAGTGAAAAGTGTAAAGCCGAAGCGCATAATGTAAATAGTAATACTATCCGTTACATTTAGCTGTCAGATTAAGCAGCAGCTCGCCTCGTTTCTCCGCTTGATAATTGGTTTATTATTTTTTCTTCTACTTGTATTTCGAAACAGAACGATTCTTTTGATTACTTAAGAATTACCAATATTTTTTACTACTTAAGATTGCGAGTGATCACACAACTCTCCTGATGGTATTAACCGCAGCCTTTAGACATCGTAGAAGTTACAGTTAAGTTGCTGTCCTACACAACAAAGCCTTTTTTAACGTGTGGAAATCCATTATGGATTCCCGCTACTTTCAGGGGAAATGGCGGGTTATATCAGACTCTTACTGACTAGTACTACGCGGTGTCCTCCCCTTCGCCAGGTACCGGGGCTGTGGGGACGCTTTAGCACACTTTCACTGCCCCGACGGCGCTGGATCTCGCGATCCCCATCGCGCAGCCCCTCCCAACAGGGGGCCGCATATCGTCAGAAGTGGTGCACTGAAAAACGGCGAGCACTACTTCAGGGTTCCAGTGGCGACAGGCACCCCCGTACTACAATTAGTTCTTATAGTTTCACAATAGCACTTAATTTTAATGCAAAAATGAATTATCAGAAATGAAGACAATTATCAGTTTTTTTAATATCTTTTCTATCAATCTTATTTCCTTTTGTATATTTTACCGCCTCGTTGGTCGAGTGGCTAGCGTACACGCCTAACTACATCGACCAACCGCGAGGCTGGGGTTCGATTTCCGACTGGGGCAGGCATTTGTGTGATGAAAATTTAGATGTCTGTATTTCCGGGTCTGGGTGTTTAATAAATTTATTCTGGTATCTATTTAAGTATTTCTATGTATTAAAATCGTTGACTAACACCCATAATAGAAGCATACAATTTGCTTACTTTGGGAATAGATTCAATTTGTGTAACTTGTCCAGGTATATTTATTTATTATTTATTATTATTCTTTTGTATATTTCCCCCACTTGGATCGGGTCCAGAATAGAATATGTAATAGAATGTGTAATGTCTAGCAGCTCGTAAACAACGAGAAAATCGCCACCCACAGGCAACAACTAGCTCGAGTAGAGATTCACCACTGTACCTATTGCTGCCAATATAATGACAGTGTTAGGTATCATGATCTCATGCAGAGAATCGGGTAGCCAGTAGACTAGCAAGTTAAACAAATAGGCTTAACACCCCGGTCGTAGGACAGCGACTTAACAGTAACTTCTACGGTGTCTAAAGGCCGCGGTTCATACCATCAGGAGAGTTGTGTGATCACTCGCAGTCTTAAGTAATTAAAAAAATTGGTAATTCTTAAGTAATTAAAAAAATTGGTAATTCTTAAGTAATTAAAAGAATCGTTCTGTTTTGAATTATAAGTACAAGAAAGGTTATGCCATTGAAAAATTAATAAACGAGTTATCAAGCGGAGCAACGTTTGTCGTTTTTTTTATTATATCCAAAGACGGCGAAACGGGGCTAGCTGCTGCATAATCTGACAGCTAAATGTGACGGACAGGACTAGTAGTATAGTCTAGTGTGACGGTGTTGTCACATCTCGTTGCCAATAAGATACAATTTATGTAAGATACTTAAAATTAAACTAGCCTTAATTGATCGCACCATAAACTTGTTTAGTGTCGCCGTGTTTTCTCCCCAAGCTACTATTCTAATATAAAAAGCGTATATCTTATGTAATTGGTGAGATTTTCCTCCATTACCATATTCGTAATTCATATGTCAATATTATTTATTTATCTACGGTTCATTTTCATTGATAAATGAGTGGGTTTTGTCTGTGTCTATAAAGGTGGGAAAACCTGAAGTTGTTTTGTTTAATTTATATTTTATACAACATTATCAAATGTGAAAATACTTTACACCCTTATCATTTCGACGATAACAGTAGTCATCCTAGCGTAAGTTCTGACGAAAGCCATCAATACTCTTCCATATGCTAGATCCACACGTGTGCACAAACCACAAACCTTCAGCCCCGTGTTGGTCCGGCCTCCTTTGCAGAATAGGCCATCTGCCTTCCTGCCAGGCAGCTCGTAAAAGCACAGGCTTACCGTCACTAACGCCGTGACATCCTACTAAGTGGTAGAGTTTCGCAACAACTCGCCTGGACTGGAACCATCGCCTTACCTATTCCTGCCGCCATAACGTCAGTGTTTGGCTTTGAAATGTTCCAGTTAGGATGGTAAGGTAGCCGGTAAACTTACTTTTGCTCAAGGCTTGACATCCCGGTTTCAGGTTGGCAACGCACCATTACCATCTTGATTTCTCTAGGTGGCGTGAATTTATTACCATCAGGAAATCAGTCTGCTTGCCTTTCAATATCATAAAAAAAAACTATACAAGCACTTGGATAAATTAGGTGATCCAAATTGCGTTTACTACACGTTTGGCAGTGTGTTAGAGTGTTTTGAAGAAGCGAACGTGAAGGACGTCCTGTTGTCATCAGCTAATATCAAATGATTAAAAATAAAAAAATGAATAAAAGTGAAAGAAAAATTTGGCAGGGAAGATGGAGGATTATTATCTGTATATTAATACGTAATGCCAAAACTTTGGTCCCCTTTTTACGAAAATTGCGTGGCCACAGGAGCATACAATTTTTCACACTTATAGTTTATGTGTAGGAGTAGTGCAGAATGCTAATATTTTTCAATAATAATGCTTATAAAGTACATAAAATCAATAAATAAAACTATACCCACACTACCATGCATTTGACACACACATACAAATATATTTATGATAACGATAAAAGATCACAGATGGCGCACTAAAAAGTTTCGAAACAAAGTAGTTGGTCTTAATAAATGAAAATAACGCTCTTGTGAACAAGTTATTAAAGTTTATTATGGTTGAATTTCGGCCAATGGACGACCACTAGTATTTTTAATTTCTCTTAAAAATTTTAACTGACCATGCGTTGGCTTCTTTTTTATCCATGTAAACTTTGTTTTTGGGATTCCAAATGCTGGGTGTTGGTTCCTAGAATAATATAATTTCACCATTAGACCAGATATACATTTTATTATTTAACATACATACATACATACATATCTTCACGCCAAGTCCCTTACGGGGTAGGCAGAGAGTATCGAGTGCCAGACCTCACGATCCTGACAAACCTGTCTTGCTTCCTTCACATTCATTAATCCTTTTCATACAAACACGCCGGTTTCGGAGACTCTTGACTATTTAAACGTACGTAAAGAACAATGCAATAAAAACGCATTCAAACATATAGACGAGCGGCAAGCGCTCGCGGCAAATTCCTTTAATTTGTGTCAAAAACCGATTCTCGATCGGATCGGTTATAAATCCTGGCAAATCTATACAAACCCAGCTAAACATACTATTTTCTAAAGTTCTCAATCCGGCCGATATATTTTTTTTATGTATGTACACCGATTTCTCTGTGGTTTCTGAACCGATTTATGTAATTCTATTTTTGATTATTGTGGAATATTTTCGAATTGGTCCCATAAAAGATTGATTCAGGTAGGCCCATTAGATTTTCACCTATTCAGACGTCTATTTTTATTAAATTTAATTATATCAGCAATAAACTAAAAAGTATTAAATAAAAATAACTACGCTAATTACTTCTGACTTCAATACCAAAAAAATATAGTAAAATTATTGAATTTGTTATTATCTAAGGGATAAGGAAAGAATCTAGGGAAAAGGGTAGTTATTGTTACTTATACAGCAAAAACTTTTTATTTTTTCGACAACAGAAAAGGACCTTCTTCTCTGATGGTGGGATACAATTTTCGCCAGTAAACACTTTAAATATTACAGTCGAGTCGCGATCTAATAGTCAGGATCTTAGGCCACGTGTGCAAGTCTACCGGATATCCTCAAGCACAGAGTAGCTAGGAAGTTTTTCCCCCGTCTTGGTCCGGGCTCCTTTGCAGATTAGACCATCTAATCTGCAAAGGGATAGGCTTACCGTCACTAACACTGTGACATCCTACTAGGTGGTAGTCTCGCAGCGACTCGTCCGGATTGGTAACACCGCCTTACCTATTCCTGCCGCCATAACGTCAACGCTTGTCGTGGACGTGTTCCAGTTCGGAGGGTAAGGTAGCCGGTAAGCTTGCTTTTGCTCAAGGTCTAACATCCCTGCCTCAGGTTGGCAACGCACCATTACCACCTTTGGTGTCTCTAGGCGGCGTGAATTTCTTACCATCGGGAAATACGTCTGCTTGTTTGCCGTCAACTGTTTTTAAAAAAAACACCTCACCCTTATTAATAAAAATAGTCTAAAGTAAGAACAAGTAGTATACACAATATACCTAATACTCATTCATACAAACTTAAGTTATTGTAGGTGTACCCTATCTTTTTCCAATTAAATAAACATTTTAGACAAATCTTACTATTGTTGAAAGAAGAGAGCGAGAAGTTAAAATTAGGTTAGTGGGTCCACAATAAAATTACCACCATTAAGTATATCACATTGTGTTAAAAACTAATACTAGGTTGAACCTCGGAGTATCAATACATTAATATAATAAATGCGAAAGTTTGTCCCTTTGTTTCGGTTAAAAATTGTTTAACCGATTTTTATTAAATTTGGTAAACACATAGAAGGTGACTTGGATTAACAAATAGAATCAGTTTTATCCCAAAATACTGTTCCTCTAGGACCACGAGGGCAACGCCGCTGGCAGCAGCTAGTGTTGTATAAAAAATATTTTCTTTATTTTAATTCTATGCATGGGGAGTGTTCCTCTTTATTTTTTTTTATTTTTATGTAAAAATTACGTTTATCAGGTTTTCACTTATTGACAATTATTCGCTAAATATTAGCTCGTTCTCGTGTCTATAATAAATAATTCAAAGGCAGTTTACTTTTTTTGGAATCACTAATGTGTTGCCGGCCTTACGGTTTTTTACAACTTCACTGGGATTCGATTAAATACAGTAAAACATTGACATTTCAAGATCGTGTCTCCAATCCAAAGGTGCTGGCAACAGTCTCTAAAATGAGTAATTAATGTGGAGGAAGCTGGGCAGGTCTGGGAGATCTTACCACTTGACACCTGATACTCTATTCCTACTTCGCAAGGGACTTAGTCTGAAGTAAGTATATTTTGATATTTATGGGAGGCTTTTATTTTCTTCCGACTACGTTAGTCACATAAGCATAGATCTCTGTTAGATTAAAATAATAGCAACCTGTCTCATTCGTACGGATGGACCACTTCTACGTTGTTATATGTGTAAACCTTCCTCTTGAATAATTCTTTAAAAACCACATTAAAATCAGTTGCACAGTTCTATAGATCTAAGCTTAAAGAAGGGAAGATAGCGGAAAGCGACTTTGTTTTGTAATATGTATGTAGTGCTAGAAATTAAAATGAAAAACATAAGCGAAGTAAAATTTAAAAAAAAAATTGTCTCCAATTTCATAAGCACGCCATCCAGGTACACAAAAAAAGTAAAAAGTATCTTCACGCCCATATCCCCGAAGAGGTAGGCAGAGGTACAACCAAGGCACCCACGACTAGCTGAAGACACTAAGTCCCACAATGTGATAGGTGGCAAGCCTATCGCCAACCCGGCACATTTCCAATCCCGACCAACATTTTTTTTTTATTAGAAAATCGGAAAAGTCAAATTTTTTTTTGTTGGCCGACCCGGGATTCGAACCCGGGACCTTTTACAGTTACAAAAAAAGTATGTTTTTTTTAAGAGCACATAAATAATTTCCTTTGTCATAACCACATTTATATAGACCATCTATAAACCAGGACCTTACGTTTCAAATAATTAAGCGCACTAAACCTGCAAACACCGACTTTAAATATTTTACGAGTTGTCACATCCCGATCATGCTTTTTTCGAAGTTAGTAAATAGTTTTTTTTAATAATTCCGAAATAGTCTCATATAAATTTCACCAATGTCTACTAGCAGTTTTTTAGGTTACATTTAATAGTAATAGTTGAGTATAACATTAAAACCACTAATCGAATCGTGACTTATATTCCTTTAAAAAAAACCATCAAAATCGTTTGGCTATTGGCCGAGTACTCGCATAATTACCCCGTGTTGGTCCGGGCTCATGTACAGAATAGACCATCTGCCTTCCTGCCAGGCAGCTCGTAAAAGGCGAGCATAGGCTTACCGTCACTAACACCGTGACATCCTACTAGGTGGTAGAGTTTCGCAGCGACTCGCCCGGATTGGTACCACTGCCTCACCTTATTCCTGCCACCATAACGTCCAATGCTTACCGTTGACGTGTACCGGTTCGGAGGGTTTGCTCTAGGCCTAACATCCCGGCCTCAGATTGGCAACGCACCATTACCACCTTTGCTGTCTCTAGGCGGCATCAATTTCTGCCGAATTTTTACTTTTTTACACTAAATTCTATCTAATCTAAATCTAAGGGAAGTGATTAATTATGTGTAACTCTCTATAGCTCTCAATCTTTAAATTACACTAGGATTTTTGAAGCTTGACGAATATAGCCGAAGCGCATAATTTAAATACCCGTAGTACCTACTACTGTACAGTGGAATTGAGAATCTCCTCCATTTTTTGGAATAGAAAAGAACCATCAACATCCAGTGGTAGTGTATGGTAGATAGGATTAAAATTAATCTACCTTTAAAAATTATTTGTAAGAAATTATGAAACTTAGTAAACAAATAAAGAAATAAAATGTCTATTAAAAATATAAAAAGTGCTGTGATTTAAATGTTAAAATTAATATGAATATTTAATTACTTTGAATTTAATTAAATATTTTCACACCACAATGTGATAGACGTTGTTGTATTCTTAAATATCTTTGTAACAACTTTTTAACACACATATTCAAAAAATAAAAAAGAATCTTTTATTTTCCATATTGTGTAATTGGCCGCGTAATAGCTTAAATATCATACCATTAAAACAAAAATACACCAACGAATCGAATCTTCCTTTATGGAGTCGTTTGAAAAAATATATACTTATCTGTAAATATCAAGTCAATTTATATGAAAATGAATTGTGTAGTCTTTATATTTAAACTAACAGTTTCACGCAGCTTCGCCTGCGTAACTTGGCTTCTACTGCAACAATTTTGATGAAACAAAGCCTATGTCACTCAGGAATAATGTAGCATTCTAAGGGTGAAAGAATTTTTGAAATCGGTCCAGTAGTTTCTGGCCTACTCAGTTCTATTAGTATTCATTTCAAACAAACAAACAAAAAATCAAACATTTCCTCTTTACAACATTAGTATAGATTGTAAAGCATGTATGTACCTAGTTGGATGACAATTTATCACTTGGGTTTTATGTTATCAATGTGTTTTTTTTTTCAATTTTCTAATAAAAACAATGTTGTCTTTTTTATGATAATGGAACGTAAATAAGCAGAGGGATTTCTTTTTGGTAAGAAATTCACGTCGCTTAGATACACCAAAGGTGGTAATGGTGCGTTGCTAACCTGAGTCCGGGATGTTAGACCTCAAGCAAAAGCAAGCTTACCGGCTAATGGCAGGAAAAATAGGGCGGTGGTTTCTGGTATTAGAAATGTATACACAATGTAACTGATTGAGCTGAAATCTTGTACATACGTTGATTTGGGTGACAATACACGATAAAATTGATGACGTCATTCGAAATCCAATATGGTGGACCATTCAAGATGGCGGAATAGTTATTTTTAATGTACTTTTACAGTATGGGTATCAAATGAAAGGGCTCGTTGAGAGCGCCTCGAAAAATAATGTGACGTCATTCTCAATCCAATACGGTGGACTACCTAAGATGGAGGAATAGTTATTTTATGCACTTCTGCAATATGGGTATCAATTAAGAGAGCTTATTGAGCCCAAATCGAAAAATAATGTGACGTCATTATAAATCCAACATGCCGAACCATTCAAGATGGCAGAATAGTTGTTTTCAATGCATTTCTACAATATGATTACCAATTAAAGAGCTCTTTGAAAGCAAATCAAAAAAGAACCATCCAATAGAAAAGATAGAGAAAGATAAAGATGACGGAATAGTTATTTTATTGCACTTCTACGATATGGGTGTCATACGAAAGGGCTTGTTGAAAGCAATTCGAAAAACAATGTGACGTCATTCTAAATTCAATATGGTGGACCATCCTAAATAGCAGAATTGCTATTTTTAATGCATTTCTACAATATGGGTATGGTGCACAATTGAAGTTTTTAGTGATTTCTTATAATGAAAGGTATTGCTGAGATACATTTTTTTGAAACATTTTTGAAGCTAGTAACATCGATTGATTAACAACGCTAAAATCAAACCCGAACATATATTTCGTCAGGGTCAAGTAAGCTATAAGCTCAAATAAGTGGCGCAATCTTCCAACCACTCAAGTCAAGGTGAGGCCGTGCCGAGGGCTGAGTGATATCGGGGCTTAACATGATGTCATAAACGTACCACCTTAAAGCCCCTGGACGAACCCTGTTGTACATTAGCTTTTACCCTTCAAAACGGTTTTGCACGGTGTTGGTCCGGGTTTTTTTGCAGAATAGACAGCCTTCCTGTATCAGGCAGCTCGCAAAAGGCGAGCACAGGTTTACCGTTACTAACACTATGCCATCTAAGTGGAAGAGTTTCGTAGCTCCTCGCCCGGATTGGTACTACTTTGGTTGGTACCTATTCTTACCGCCATAACGTTAGCGGTTGCCGTTGACGTTTTCCGGTTCGGTGTTTAATGTAGCCGGCAAACTTACTTATGCTCGAGGCCTTACATCCCGGCCTAAGGTTAGCAACGCACCATTATCACCTTTGATGTCTCTAGGTAGCGTGAATTTCTTACCATCAGGAAATCCGTCTGCTTGTTTGCCTTTCAATGACATAAAAAACGGAGCTCTGGAATGCTCGACATATAGGGTAAGATAATAAGAAGGTCTCCTTGTTGAAGAACGGGATTGTTTGAAATTAACCGGCAAACGACCTTGCAACAATTATGCCTGAAATGAGTTGAATAGACTAAAGAAACGCCAGCCAGTAAACAAATGATAACTTTAAAGTACAAAATAAATTAAAATAAAAAACTTCTTAGAACAAGCTTTTATTTAAATGCTCTAAAAAGAAGAAAATAATATATTTTTGAAGTTATACTTCTTTTGGCGCGTTAGGAAAAAATGATGAGGATAAATTTTTACGATGCGCGCGCACACCGTCACGAAAAACCGACATGATGAAGTTAGCTATGAAGTTAGCTATAGATAACATTTTAGTTTTTGAAAAGATTTTTATCTTATTACACCGAAGAAGTATAACTTCTAACCCGTGTACATAAGTACACTCACACTTTTTCTTTAAAAATATTAACTATGAACTTACTCATTATACAAAACTTATTTGACCATAAAAGCTTGTTTGACCAATTTTCATGGTTTTAGATTCGTTGGAATTGTCTTCGCCCCGAATAGCAGAATTCACCTTAAAAACAATGAAAATAAAATAATAATTATGAAATTCATTTATATATCTAAAAGAAAGCCGATAGGTTGAAAACGACATTTAAATTTTTCCAATACAAACTGAACGGGCGGAACGAAGTTCGCCGGAACAGCAGTTGAAAATAAAACAGGTTGTTTTTAAGATATACTTGATAAAGTTTATTTTTGTTTACCCAAATAGTATTGAAATTTATGTCTGTTTATTTGCAGTTTATTTGCGTATGAATGTATGAATTATACAAAATAGATAAATAAGACCTTGTGATTAGCGGAAGGTTTAGGTACTTCCACATCAATTAAAATAATTATCATGTGTTAAATTCAATGTTGGTAACAAAATTTGAGATATTGTTATTTTATCATTTTTTCATGTCGCCTCTGTGGTCTAGCGGCTCAGTTTTCGGACTTGACTGCGTGAGGTACTGGGTTCGAATCCCGGGTTTTTGGGTTTTTCCAATTTTCTAATAAAAAAATGTTGCTCGGGATTGAAAATTTACCCGTTTGGCGATAGGTTTGCCAACCTATCACATTGTGGGACTTTGTCTTCGGCTAGTCGTGGGTCCCCTGGTTTGTGCCTCTGCCTATCCCTTCGGGTATATGGGCGTGAAGATACTTTTATTTATCATTTTTAAAGTGATGAGATAAATTTGCACAATTTAAAAAAAACACTTCAAACCGAATTCGAATCATTCTTCTTTCACTGACAAATTTTTATTATCGATCCGCAGATAGGAAACAGACGATAGGCATCAAATTCAAATCCTGTTCGTGTAGAAGTTTTTTCTTCCTTCGAAAATCGCGAAACCAGAGCATCCACGACTAGCAAAAGACATTAAGCCCCCCAATATAATAGGTGGCAAGCCTATCGTCAGTCGGACACATATCCAATCCCAGACAACGTTGATTTTTTTGATAAATTGAAAAACACAATTTATTTTTGTTGCCCGGCCCGGGTATTGAACCCAGAGATGCGGGTGAAAAATGAATGTTTTAACCTTGGATTTAAGTAAAAGTATCTTCACGCCCATATCCCCGAAGAGGTAGACAGAGGTACAACCAAGGCACCCACGACTAGCCGAAGACACTAAGTCCCACAATGTAACTTAATGTTCATATTTTTAAAGAAAGAAACACTTGTACTGTTTTACTTATCACTTATAATTTATTACTTTGTAATTACTAGCCTACCGGTTTCGCTTATACAGCATCATCAGGGCTAAAACTTAAAGTACTCAACAATATTATTTTTGATGTGTAACTATAAATTCATTATAATGGGTAGATACAAAAAACTTTGATATGATTTGACTACCCATTATAATGAATAATTTATAGTTACACATCAAAAATAACATTGTTGAGTAGTTTAAGTTTTAGCCCTGATGATGCTGTATAAGCGAAACCGGTAGGCTACTAATTACAAAGTAATAAATTATAAGTAATAAGTAAAACAGTACAAGTGTTTCTTTCTTTAAATAATATGAATATTTGGAAGTTTTACCAAGCGCCGACGATGGAAAATATCAAATATAAAAAGTAACTTAATGTGTCGGCTAGTCGTGGGTGTACTGGTTGTACCTCTGCCTACCTCTAGAATGTGGTCTAGCGATTCAGTTGTTGGACTTGACTGCACGAGGTTCCGGGTTCGAATCCCGGGTCGGGCAACAAAAAAAATTGGGTTTTTCCAATTTTCTAATAAAAGAATATTACTCGGGATTGGAAATATACCCGATTGGCGATAGGCTTGCTGCCTATCACATTGTGGGACTTAGTGTCTTCGGCTAGTGCTTACAAGTGCTTTTGACCATATTCGGTTGAATGTTAGATATCTGTGTAAGTATATTCTTACGTCGCTTCTATAGTCTAGCGGTCCGGCGTCGGACTTGACTTCTAGAGGTTCGAGATTGGATATGTCCACGATTTGAAATTTGATTTTGAATTGAATTTTTTTTTATGATAATGGAAGGCAAACAAGCAGACCGATTTCCTGGTGGTAAGAAATTCACGCCGCCTAGAGACACCAAAGGTGGTAATGGTGTGTTGCCAATCTGAGGCCGGGATATTGGGCTTCGACTAAAAGGAAGTTTACCGGCTTTACCTTACCCTCCAAACCGAAACACGTCAACGGCAAGCATTGGACGTTATGGTGACAGAAACAGGTAAGGCGATGGTACCAATCTGGGCGAGTCGCTGCGAAACTCTATCACCTAGTCTCGGTGTTAGTGACGGTAAGCCTATGCTCGCTTTTTACGAGCTACCTGGTAGAAAGGCAGATGGTCTATTCTGCAAAGGAGCCCGGACCAACACGGGGAAAAATACTTCTGGTCTATAATATCTATAAGCTGTAACAATATCAAAACTTTTATCTCCATACAATCACGGTTTATACTGTACCCTTTGTGAACAAATTTGACTCGCACTTTGCCGGTTTTTATTACAATAACCGAATTGTGCCCATTTCTATTGGCAAAAAGTATCACATCTCATCTGCTTTTCTCTAACTTGTAATGTCTTTTCACCCATTTGTAAAAAATGAAAGTAAAGTATAATATCTTCTTTTTTTTTGAATGACTAATTTGTTGCTAATCTTACGATTTTTACAACTTCACCGAACTTTGTGGGCCGAGCAGAGTGCTCACCCCGAGACATCATTATTTAGATGGATTGGGCTGTTACCTACAACGCCAGCACCAAGGGCTGTCTCCCGGGAGACCGTACCTCGACTTGGTGCTGCGTTCTGGTTACTGGGTGGACTTGGTGGAGGAGTATTTGTGGCTCGTCGCTCGGCGTTAGGCGCCGGGCGCAAGAGAGGTCTTCGTCGCCGAGACCGGCGGCGACGGTGCAGTGTTGTGTTAAGGTGATGTGAGATTGTCGTGTTCCGGTTTGGAGTTGGGAGAGTAGCGTTTGCCGCGGTTATTGGGTCCGGGGGATCCGATAACACGTGGCGAGGTCTTCTATGATCTGGGGGAGCGTTTGCGACCGGTGTGTAGTCACACGCGGATGCTATCGCCGGATTTGGGTGGGCAGCCGT
>NJDC01004614.1:0-35908 GCA_002245475.1 Calephelis virginiensis
CAAAAACAAGAATCTAATCACCAAACGATATTGTTCTTTTTCCATTTTTGCAAAACTGACCGACACGCTCGCTTCTAAAGGCTGTCAAAACAAAACAAATGAAGGGAAAAGACTGAAAACTACTTGATAGACTTCAAAAAGTATTTACTGCACGATATTATTGAAGGCCCCTCGTATATATTACTAGTTGATGCCCGCGGCGTTGCCCGCGTGGGTAATGGTGGGAACATGTTTTCGTTATAAAAACTATCCTATGTGTTAAACCAAGTTACCCTCTATGTGTGTTCTCCTCCCCCGTCTTGGTCCGTTCTCCTTTCTAGAATAGACCATCTGCCTTCCTGCCAGGCAGCTCGTAAAAGGCGAGCATAGGCTAACCGTCGCTAACACCGTGACATCTCACTAGGTGGTTGAGTTTCGCATTGCCTCGCCCGGATTGGTGCCACCGCCTTACCTATTCCTGCCGCCATAACGTCATGACGTGTTCCGGTTCGGAGGGTAAGGTAGCCGGTAAACTTACTTTTGCTCGAGGCTTTACATACCCGCCTCAGGTTGGCAACGCTCCATTACCACCGTTGGTGTCTCTAGGCGGCGTTCCAATATCATAAAAAAATAATCTTGAAAATCGATTTAGCAGTTTTTGCGTACCGTGCGGACTAACAAACAAACAAACACACAAACTTTTGCATTTACAATATTAGTAGGATAACGGATACATTGTTCAATGGTTCAAGGTTAATTAGCATCTCGTTATTTGGTATACGTCACTAGGTACACCGCTTGGTTTAAAAGTTATTTAGAAAAATGGAAGCAGTGTGTTGAGATTTCAAAAATAAGTGCAAACCGCAAAAAAGTCTATACTTCAAACTATCCCGTTAATGACTGCGGTGTGCCACAAGGTAGCATTTTAGGACCATTACTTTTTTTAATTTACATAAATGATCTGCCTGATGCTATCAGACATGATTCTATCTTATTTTCTGATGATACAACTCTTCTCATGAAGTGCGAAAACAAAAATGATCTAGTCAAAGAAACTACTAAAACTTTAAACGAAGTAGCAGATTGGTTAAATGAGAATAATCTTAAATTAAATCTAACGAAAACAAAATTAGTCGAATTTCAAACTCATTATAGAGAAACTAAGAAAGTAGATGTTATTTTCAATAATACTATTATAGATAACATAGATTTAACAAACTTCCTAGGTATAAAAATCGATAAATTTTGCAATCAGAAATCACATATTGATTCACTTTGTAATAAAATTGATAGGTTTGTATATGTATTAAGAAGAATAAGAGAAGTAGCAGGTCTCAATGCATCTCTCTTAGCTTATCATGGATATGTTTCTTCCATTTTGCAATGTGGGATCCCCATTTGGGGAAATTCTGTAGACTTAATTAGAATATTTAGAGTACAAAAGAAGTGTATACGGGCGATATGTGGAGTTAATCAGTTACAATTATGCAAACCACTGTTTAAGTCGCTCAAAATTTAACCTTTACCATGCTTATATATCTTGGCTGTATGTGTATTTGTAAATAAACATCATCATTTGTTTCAAAATTTAAGTAATAAAATCATGGTTGCCGGGGAGTTTGTTTCGCCGTTTCTTCTCCCGACTGGCTAGGTTTGGAAACGGTGGTAGTGTACGGTAGATAGGACTAAAACTTAATCTACCTTTAAATTAATTTATAATAAATTATGAAACTTATGTTCATAAATAAATAAAATGTTTATTAAAATGTAAATAAGGGCTGTGATTTAAATGTACATTTTAATAGAAATATGTAACTTCTTAAAATTAACTAAATATTTGCACACCACAACGTGGTAGAATATGTTGTATTCTTAAATATCTTTATAACACTTTTTTAACACACATATTCCGCAAATAAATAATTTTCATTTCATTTCAATTCATTTCATGTTAACATCAACGGGTGCCATGCTCAAGTTTGGCAATGTCATAATTACCAACTTTACAGGATACTCCGGTTTGCTTCTCTGTTATAAAATAAAAAAATATTTTACACTACTCATGATTCAAGGATTCAACTTAATGATTTAAAACCTGGCTTTTCTCGTTAACTAGATCCCTTATTACCGGCAAACATCTTTTGAATTAGAAGTTAAGTTGATTTTTTTAAATTTGTGCAATTATATTCATTAATTAATGGACAATGGTAATAAATAAAATAGCACGATATATGTTTTGGCGCAGAGTACACAGATCCCAATAATATAAACGAAGTAATAAAACACTATGTTGACTATACAAGTGGTTCCTGCGACGAGACTTGTGTTCCTATAATGCAAAATCAAGCAACATCATCAGAAGATATTTATCGAGAAGATCAGGCAATAAAACCACTTTAAGTTCGTCGCTTTCTTGTCTTTTTTAATATGGCATGACTATTGCAAAGCGTATTAGAATATAAAAAATACCAATATTTAAATACTCAGGGTTCATGAACATGGCTGCAACGTCGTGGTGAGCGTCGACATTAGCGTAGTATCCACAAAGGTCGCTGGGGAATTTCGACACACTTAATCATTCTGATGCTGCACACATGGTTATACAATATACGGTAATCAATGATATTTTTCGAGGAGTGCGCAATCTTTTAATCCTTTCTTTTGAGTGGTATACGTGCGACAAACGTTTGGATGTTTAGGTACATGTATGTGTGTATAAATACATATCGCAGTTTCAGCGCCTTTTGTGAGGACATTTTGGAAGCTGCTTCCTTATATCTCTGTCTCTCCCTATCATCTAAAATAGTCTTTGAAAATAATGAACCCCTCAAACGCAATTTTGATATGTCGTAACCGAAAAGAGAAACATATATTCTCGCTTTTATTTATTTAACACTTTATTGCACACAAAAACTAAAATACACAAAATACACGAGAAGTTAAAAATGCACAAAAGGCGAGCTTATCTCTAACTAAAGAAATTTCTTCCAGCCAACCCAAAAAAAAAATTAAGCTGTGAAAATAAAATGGAAGGCATCGTGTACAAAACAATATTATGTAATATGTATTTTCTGTGTGTTACCACCTAGAGGGCATATTTGATTTCCAAAATTATAAAACTGCAGCTCGTGAAATGGACCTAAGTCAACTGCAATTCTACCAAGCAGCTCGGTTTATTCACCGCGAGAACCGCGATAAGGTAGTTGTTTTGCGAACCCTGGACCGGACTGGAAGTTTCACATTAGCTATTCGTGAAGTTATAACGTCAGTGCTCGCTTCTGAATTGCTTAGTTTGGAGAGTGGAGTAGCCGGTAAGCTTTTGTATGAAAGAATGCCATCTTATCTAATAAAAATATAGATTCTTATCTACGGCACTTCTTTTAAACAGACTTCAACTTCCAAAACATCTAAAAATAACCTTGTTATTGTTCACTCAAGTTTCGTATGTGACCTGAGCCCGGAAGCCAGCATCCTTTATCGCAATGTCGTCGGTAACCCAACCCCCGCAGACGCTACATTTGCCTGCACTTTTGGAATTGGTCGTGTTTGGAATACTAATCACCAAACCTTGACCAATTTTGGCTATTATATATTCTAGCTTAGGTGAAGACCTTATAAGGAATGACCTTTTATTATTTAAATTTCAATAGCTATGTTTATTTTAACGGAGGACAGACCGACCGAGGACAGGTGTTCCAAGTTATGGACGCAGATTGTTACTAGCAGATTTTACTGGCAAGACTTTATACCTAGTATATTACTGTCATATCAAAACTATGCTGTAACATCTTACCTGACCGATCCTTGCGATCGCATCGTATAACTCATCACAGTATAATAAGCCGCATTAAAAAGTAGCTACCCGTGCTATTTTTTTTGAATGACTAATTTGTTGCTAATCTCGCGATTTTTACAACTTCACCGAGCTTTGTGGGCCGAGCAGAGTGCTCAGCCCGAGACATCATTATTTAAATGCATTGGACTGTTACCTACAACGCCAGCAACAAGAGCTGTCTCCCGGGAGACCGTACCTCGACTTTGTGGAGCGTTCTGGTTACTGGGTGGACTTGATGGAGGAGTAGTGGCGGCTTGTCGCTCGGCGTTAGGCGCCGGGCGCAAGAGAGGTCTTCGTTGCCGAGACCGGCGGCGACGGTGTAGTGTAATGTTGTTGGATTGTGAGTTCGTGTTCGGGTTGGAAGGGGTATAGCGTATGCCGCGGTTATTGGGTCTCGAGGATCCGATAACACGTGGCGGGGTCTTCTATGATTGGGGGGCGCGTTCGCGGCCAGTGTGTAGTCACACGCGGGTGCTAACACCGGATTCAGGTGGGCAGCCGTTATTTCAAACTAATGTTCCGATAGTTCTTTCAAATGCTGCGCTATCGTGGGTAAATCGAGGTCGCGCTGTAAGTCCTCGTTGCGAACGTACCACGGAGCACCCGTGGCAGTTCGCATGAACCTATTCTGGAATACTTGTAATTTTTTTAACATGGGACGGGAAGGTATGCGCGAAGGCTACACTACCGTAGGCTAATATGGGTCTAATACATGTTTTGTAATGTGTCACCTTGTTACGAAGTGACATTTGACTATTTTTATTAATAATATAATAGAGACGGCTAAGTAAAAATTTAGCCTTATTTGTGACATGCGAAATATGCGGTTCGAATGACATATTTTTGTCTAGGATGACCCCTAGGTATTTTGTTGAGTTTTCCCAGGGGATCGTTCTGCCGAACATTTAGATGGTACCCGGGCTACGACTGGGTCTCATCTGTTTACTGGGTCTGAGACCTCGATTAAAGTACACCGCTGCACTTTTATCGGGGTTCACTTCTATACGACACTTCCTGAACCAGTCGCCCAGGAGAGTTGTCGCGTTTCTGAGGAGGTAGCCTATTTGCTTACCGCGACGTTGGGTTGTATATAGAGCCGTGTTGTCTGCGAAGAGGGTTACGTGGACGCGCGGCGGTCGGGGTACGATGTTCGTGTATAATGTAAGTGAGAGCACCGAGCCCTGCGGCACTCCCGCCTCTAGGGGCCTACTGTTAGAGAAAGTTCCTTCTACACGAAATCTGAATTTACGATTCGACAAGTAGTCTCGTACGATGAGAACCAGTCTGTCTGGCACGCCCTTTCCGTAGAGCCTAGAGATTAGGCCGTTTTGCCAGACCTTATCGAACGTCGTGGACACATCGAAGAATATCCCTCCCGTATATAAGGGTAGTCGTCTATTCAGGCCGTCTAGTATATGCTCCGTGAGGCGGTGCACTTCATTTGTACATGAATGATTTGCCCGGAAACCAAATTGCTCATGCATTAACAAATGTTTTTCGGCTACGACCGTCTTAAAGCGGGCGAGGATAAGACGCTCATATATTTTGCCGACTGAATTAATAAGACTGATCGGGCGGTAACTACTCGCGACGTTACGGGGTTTACCCGGTTTATGTATTCCTATGACGGTGGCTTCTTTCCACTCGTCAGGAATATAATATATCATCATTGAATATACCGTGTTCCGGCTAGAATACCAAACTGCGACAAGTAGAAAAGAAGACGGTAAGATTACACTTTACGCATAAAATAACGGCGACGTCCGCAGTATAGAATTTATGTTTAAGCAGACCGATTTCCTGATCCTGATCTCCTGATGGTAAGAAATTCACGCCGCCTAGAGACAACAAAGGTGGTAATGGTGCGTTGCCAACCTGAGGCGGGGATGTTAAGCCTGAAGCAAAAGTAAGTTTACCGGCTACCTTACCCTCCAAACCGGAACACGTCATGACGTTATAACGGCAGGAATAGGTAAGGCGTTGGTACCAATCCGGGTGAGTCGCTGCGAAACTCTACCACCTAGTCAGATGTCACGGTGTTAGTGACGGTAAGCCTATGCTCGACTTTTACGAGCTGCCTGGCAGGAAGGCAGATGGTCTATTCTGCAACGGAGCCCGGACCAACACGATAGAATGTCATAGAAAAGGTTAACAAAATCTATATAAAATTTGATGAGTTTATATACCGGGGGACCCGTTTGTTGATATCACACAACCAAAAAGATATTGTCGAGAGTTTTTGAAACCGGTGTTGACCGCCTCATTGCTCGAGTAGCTAGCGTACACGCGTAGCTACATTGACGAACCGCGAAGCTCGGGTTCGATTCACGGCAGGGGCAGGCACTTGCGTGATAAACGTTATTATTATTATTAGTATAAAAGAGTACAGGTCAAAGAATCCCGAGGATCACTGTGACCTTGACAGATCTATTGTGATCACGCCTCTTATTCATTAAGCTTACATAAGTTCCGCAAGGCCGACAGTCACTAGGAACTGTACAATGCACTTGGGACTTATCAACTTAATATCTTGGGGGTTAATTATATGCCCACCCAGAAATCTACTTCTTACTTGGTTAAGTGCTGGGCACTCACAGAGTATGTGTATTGCCGTTTCCTCTGCCTCCAAGCAAGCTCTACAATCAGGCTCTTCTGCTAGGCTCATTCTGTTTAAATGTTTGTTGAGTCTGCAGTGTCCTGTTAACACTCGGACTAAGATCCTGGGATCTTTTCGTTGCATGTTTATTGCAATCCATGTAAATTTGGTGCAAAACCCCGTGACAAGTGTTTTAGCGTGCTGTTGGCCTACAGTTTTCAGCCAGTTGGACACGCTTTCTTGCCGGGACCAAATCTTGAGCAAACTTCTAGAAGTGCTTCTGGCACTCCCACATACCGGTTCAGGTCCAGTGGGGAGAGCGTCTGAGCGCCTTTTAACCAGTTCGTCTGCAGCTTCATTTCCCTTAACACCTGTGTGTCCAGGAACCCATCCAAGAGTTACTTTGTTGTTTTCTCCAAGCTTGTTTAAGACTTGAGCACATTCAAAAGTGAGCTTGGATTTAAATTCGACGGATTGCAGTGCTTTCAAAGCTCTCTGACTATCCGACAGTATATGTAGGAGCGGCCTCATGAGAGTAGGAGCGGCTTAGGTTATCTTGAGCACACGCCAAGACAGCATATATTTAAGCCTGATATACAGTAGCGTGAAGACCCAAGCTTACGTGCTTGCTGAATAACGGCCGTTGGCAGTAGACACCTGCTCCCGCTTTCCCATCTTTTCTTGATCCGTCAGTAACCCACGTGATTCGATGGGTTTTGGTACTCCGTTAATCCATTCTTCACTGCTGGTTGAAGTAATATCGTACAGTCTTTTGAAACTGTATTTTATTATCATGGTATCCGATGGCATAGCCATGATAGGTTTTGCAATGAGTCCGTGGTAAAGTGTCCTCAGATTTGAAGATTGCCAGCTACATTGGCCTTTCTCCATTGCGCGGAGCATAGCGAGTTTAGCTTCCCGTTGTACATGAATATGTAGAGGGTACAAGTTAAGAATCGCCTCCAGCGCTTGTGTGGGAGATGATCGAAATACACCGGTGGATTGCCATGTTACTAGGGCCGTTCTGCTGCTCCAGACTACACAGCGGTAGCAGACTATAGGTCTTACTATGGACGTATAAATCCATAGAACAGCTTTGAGTTTGAGGCCCCATTTAGGTCCCAGTAATTTATAGCCTGCTCCCATGGCATTTTTAGCTTTTCTTACAACCTGATCTATGTGAGAATTCCAGGTTAATTTCTGGTCTAGAGTTAAGCCCAGATATTTAACTTCTATAGAAAAATGAGAGTCCTTTCAAAGAAAGAGAACTCTTTCAGTTTATCCACTGAGCGCCTCTTAGTAAATGGAACTATAATAGTTTTGTCGGAGTTGACAGAAAGTTCTAATTCTCTGCACCACCGTTCCACTATACGTAAGGCTGATTGCAGTAAGTCTAAGACGGTGGCTTGACAACATCCTATTACAGAGATTATCAAGTCGTCTGCATAGCCTTGTATTTCGAAGCGAGTATCATTGAGTTCTTGTAGCAGTTTGTCCACTACAACTGACCACATGAGTGGAGAAAGAACTCCACCTTGCGGACATCCTCTAGTGATGCGGGCCCCTCGATGGTCACATCAAGTAAAGAAACCTTGGCGACCCGATTTGTCAGCATTGCTCCGATCCAACGTATTGTTGTTGCGTTTTTTCATACTGTGAAGTATAACATCAGTTGAGGTATTATCAAAAGCACCCTCAATATCCAGAATAGCAAACAAAGCTATTTGTTTGTCTTCAATTGCTCTTCCTACTTTGTGAACCATTTCCAATTTATGATGAACATTTTAGATGTCTGTATTTTCGGGTCTGAGTATTTATTAAATTTATTCTGGTACCTATTTAAATATTTTTGTGTTTTAGTATCGTTGACTAACGCCCATAACACAAGCATATAATTTGCGTACTTTGGAGTTAGATTATATTTGTGTAACTTGTTTAGGGATATTTATTATTATTGTAAGTGTGTGTATGACATCGTCGAGTAATGACGCACAGGAGGGGCGCAAAAACTTACATAACCACGTAAAAAGGACTAATCTAGTCACATTAGCAGGTCGCAACGTACCTATTGTCAAATAGTCCAACTTCTCAACTTGGTCCGAAGTACAAAAAGAGTTTTAGAAGTTTTAGACACCCCGCATTAGTAAAATAAACATTTTAGCTTAAATTAGTATACATAAATAATTTTCCCTACAAATAAAATGATATAAATAAATTATTATGGTAGTAATTGCGATAAATCAGTGCATTCCCAAGAATTGACACGATGTTATATCATCCGAATGATGTCATCTTATTATACAACTTGGCAAATGGTTCATATGTCTTTTTGTAACTACTATGTGAGTTAACATTGCCTTGTAACAAAACGTAAACAGTGACTTTTTTTTGGTATTGGAAGGCAAATTAGGAGACGGATTTCTTGATGGTAAGAAATTCACGCCGCCTAGAGACACCAAAGATGGAAATGGTGCCAAACTGAAGCCGGGCAAGCTTCGGCTAAGCAAAGGACTTGAGCAAAAGTAAGTTTACCGGCCACCTTATCCTCCGAACCGGACTACGTCAACGGGAAGCACTGACATTTTGGCGACCAATCTGGGCGAGTTGCTGTGAAACTCTGCCATCAAGTAGAATATCATGGTTTTAGTGACGGTAAGCTTATGTTCTCCTCTATGAGCTGCCTGGCAGGAAGGCAGATGGTCTGCAAAAGAGCCCGGACCAACCCAAAGGGGGGTTAGGGGCGGAGAACATAGTCGCTAGCCACTACACTATGTCATCCGATATTGTCGCCTGCAAGATCTCCTCAAGGTACTCCAATTTTTTTCTGAACACTCACACGACTCAAAAATATACAAGAATCGTGACATTTGGCCCTCAATACTCTCTGCCTACGTTGTTAGGGATTCAGCCTATGGAAAATGGTACCATAATATACCATTTATAAAATGTATTTTTTGATACCTCCATCATTTCTTTTTCCTGCATCAACTTCAATATGTACTTAAAAGTAAATTAATTTAGTCTAATAATTTATTTTTTTATTGTATGATTTATATGTACATCCTGTTCTTTATATAGATTGAATTGTTAGGTCATAAATAAGGATAATAGTAGGTGTGGGTAAAGATTTTGTGTGCAGATGTTCTGCTTATAATTTCTGGTTTTTTTGCCGCTAACAAGTTAAAATACTTACTCGACTTAAAACAATAGAATACGCCTAACTAAATATCTGATTATATTGTAATATTATATTACTTATGCGATCATGTATCACAAGATATTAGTTTTAAATCATTATCAAGGCGTGGACCGACTTCAATATTTTTTAATAAAACGTACTTTAACTATGGTCCTATAAATCATAGTTATTGATTTAATATTTCAGAAATCATAGACATGACAGTGCCAATGTACTGACCAAACAAATTGAAACCAGGAATTCACAGTTCCTATGAACTCAGAACTTCAGACAAAATGTTTTAGCTTCATGTAAGAGCGAGCAAAGCTTGTAAAAAACGAATAAGTAAATTCAACAATATCATGTACCTATAATATTTAAATTAATTATTGACTTATCATCATTAACATTTGTTGCGAAATGATTTTCGCAGATCCAACTAGACCAGGGTCATCTACTTTATATTCGTTGCTTAATAATAACAATGTTATGTATATTATACCACGAGTCGCGTGTCTTTTAAATGTAATTTATATTCTTCGTAAGTGTAGTTTCGAATTTTAAAATATACCTAATTTGTATTCTTTGTCATTTTATTTTTTATTATAATAAAAGAGGATTTGTATGCTATGTTAGTTTGGTTCGGTATTCAAAAGAAATAACGTGTCAGGTTTAGGTAGTAGGTATTTAGCTTACATTACTTAAAAGACAAACTTGGCAACGCAACGTTACTTTCTATGAAATCTATCCGAGGAATATAGATATTTTAACCGTGATAATATAAAACTATAAAGAAGTATAGGGGTTTGTAAGTTTGCATTTGTAATTCAAAACATAAGTCATAAACATAACTTAGTTCTTATTTTCTTCTTCTTCTTTTATAAATATGGCTTTCGATCGTTTTTCACGACTTATTTAGGCAATGTCAAGGTAGTTAACTCTTATACAGTCATTAGTCACTATGTACAAAGTCATGTCAGGTCAAGGTCTTGAATAAAGCGGTGGTTTCGTCACTCAAGCTCATCTAGTTAGATTTGACGGCAGCGAGGAAATAGACGATACACTATTTTCTACATGATTATTTCATTTGTGCACTTTCGCTGAACAAAATTAATCTAATTCCCACCTAAATTAACAAATTTCACTCAATATAAACACGAAATTCTATAATAATTAAAAGATTACGACCATCTTCATCATCTTATGCCGAAGGAAAAACGCCAACCACGTCATGTGACATCAGTTGACAACTTCGACATTGATATGCTATTCAGTTAAATGTCAGATATACTATACTTAAAGCCTGTTGTTTTAATCTCAGAGACTAAATTGGCAGTAGCAACGTTGTAAGTTTTTTGCGAATCATAATTAGGATTGGGCCATTATCGGAAAATGATCGGAATTCACTGAACACAATTAATGTAATTCCCACCTAAATAAACTAATTTCACTCAATATAAACACGAAAATATAATAAATAAACTAAATAAGGAAAAAACTACGACTATCTTTATACACGATGGATTCATATTTAATCCCGTTCTTATTTTCATTGAATCACTTTAGCATTGTTTCATACAAGATAATTCATATTCTTGCAACATTTATCAGTGTTTATATTTATATTGTTATCCAGTAAGCTTTTTAGTGCAATGTAAGGCATTACCACATTCCATGTGATTTTAAACCATCTGAAGTTTTCTACTGGGTGTAACCTGAATAAGTTTACTGTGCTGTGTTGTCAGTTAATATTGTCACATTGTAAAATTCTCTACCATCTGGTCTTACGCATTTCCTGAAGGTGCGTAACCAGCCCCTCCTGGGATCCAAAACTCTTGTGACTGGATCACTGTATCACCAATGAGGCAATATTTATAAGTTGTAAACCTTTTTCTAAACATTATACAATCCTTGACCTTAACCCAGCCTTCACCCGAGCCTCAACCGCATCATGCGTATTAGTTTCCAAAACTTAAAGGTATATATTTATACTAGTAATGAATTCAATTTAATTTGTTTGTTTGTGAAAACACTTTCAAATATAAAATTTGATGCAGTTTTTTTTAAAGTCCATAAGAGTTAAATTTTAGTGGCCCCAGAGTCCCTGTCCCAATGGCTTAAAAAAATGCTGCAGTCTGCTTTGTCTGGGACTGGACCAGGCCTAAAATATGAACATAAAATGATATAGAATAGCTTTTTTCTACAATATGTTACTAGATCGGTTTATCCTCGGAGAGTTAGTGAAGGACATAGACGTTAGTAAAAGAGAGAAACCGAAGTAAAAAAAGAGAAATTTGAATGTTCTTTTTACCTATACTAGATAATATGTAAATATTAAAAAAACGTAATATTGAATATAAATCCACGCTCAATTACATTACAAACACGTCTTCTCCAAAGTATTTGCCGACTCGGTTCTCAATATTAGTAGAGTCACTTCAACGTGTATGTCCGGTGGAGTGTTTACTGGCCAAAGGTCGATTTAATATTAGGCTTTTTTACAATATTAAAATGCAAACAGGAACGTAGATTTCCTGGTACTTATTTTTTATTTGAGAGGTCAACGAATAGCCACACCACTCTCTCTGTGAAAAGAGACAACTGCGACCTATAGACACCGCAGATGTTATAGGTGCGCCGCTGCCATGCGATCGCGTTGTCAGGGCTATTTTGCGAATTTACTGACTATTCCACTTTCCGCAACCCGAGACCGGAATATGACAAGTCATTTTGGCAGCAGGAATAAAGGCGGGGGATCATTACCTGGGCAAGTTCCTGAACTACACTCTACCACCAGTGGTCTCATTGGTTATGATATTATTTAGCTGTGCTCGTCTGCCTGGCAGAGAGGCAGGTGATCTTTTTAGTGGACACGGACTGAAACAGAGAAAATAAACATTATACATCTTCTACGGACACTTAAGATGTTTACGGTACGTTGCTAACCTTAGTCTGGGCTTTTAAGCTTTTCAAACCACAATTTATATGTACGACAATAGCGTGGAAGCCAGGGGAATGTAGACGAAGGGTTTTTGATTACAGGTTGAACTACATTTAAATGTCTTAGTTTATGATAGCACGCTGTCCTCCGACCGAGCTGCCTGTTGGGGTGTAGTCGACCACATTTGTCTGGTTTTGTTGTTTAATTGGTAATAAATATCGTACATTTTGTAGTAGGCATCTGATGTCACGTTTTATAAATCACCTTTTCATTGACTACCAAACCAGCAAGCTTTTTTGCGGACAAGCCAATATCTAAAGTTACTTCAAGTAATTCTCCGGTCGAAGATGTATCATACTCAACTGCGAGATGCAGATACTTGGCGATCTAACAATATCCTGTGAGGACGGGAGACTAATGAGCGGTAGCTCACATTTTCCAAGTTAATCTGGTACGTTGGCTAATCTAAAAATGTTACGGTGTCAACTCACCAGATGCTGCTGCAGTAAACATTTTTTATACAAAGCAATGTTGCTTTTAACTCCTACGTTGTGGATAAATGTGAAGAATCTAGGCGGCTCTGCGAGGATCGTGAAGATTGACACTCGGTACTCTCTGCCTACTCCGTAAGAACTAAGTGTGAATATAAGTAAATAAGTAACTCCAATGTTTTTAGGAGACATTAGGAGACGCAGCAGCATTTTTGTTTGCACAACTAGGTACTAGCCCGAAGGTCCAGGGCCTACGCTAGCCCGAAGTTTTTCTCACTTTATCTATAAACTTTTCTATTAAAATGCTACTCATTCCTAAATTCCTGTTTCAAAATGTAATCTACAGATTTTAAGACAGTCTTGAAAGTGAAATTAATTATTTAATGGGGATTAATATAATTTAGTTCGAATATTTACATTTTGTATAACCTTTAAAAATCTAAACAAGGATTGCAGTATAGTAAATGTAATAGATCTGCCTCTGGTAAAAATAATATATAATGGTATAATAGATATGCCTTTGAAAAAGCAGTTTTTTTGTTGACGTTGATACGTTATTTAATAGTGTAGAAAATTTTTTTTAATATTTAATGGTTTTTGCGGCGCACGCGAAGAAAGACAAGTCATTGCTAACTTTTTTATGCTTTGTGTTAGGAACGTTATTGAAATTTTAGTAAGAATTCAATATTTTTCTAGTTAAATAATGGAACATTTTAATACTGAAAGAATTTTTCGAATCGGTTCAGTAATCTTTGACTTTATTTGTTCCAAACATCCAAAATACAAAAATAAAAATCTTTTACATTTCTTGATAGTGTAGATGTAGATCAGCAGACAAATAATTTACAAAAATGCTTTTTTGTTTTTAATTCTTATGTTATAAAAACCTCCTTTTTTTAGAGTCGCTATATAAAATGTATGCCTACCACTAAATGCCTAAATGTATGCCACTACGCATTACTCCCAAAATAATATACCAATTGCCTTGCGTTTAAATTTTGTTTAAACATAGTAAAGCAATGGTGGATGTCGTAATGTTGGAAACATAAAAGGATCTATTGGCTGCTCGCGAGGTCTCAGTTCGGGGCGAACTACTACTTGGTATATAATATAGATTCCGACATTTCGTAATTCACTTCCGTATCGTTATTCGTAATGCACATTTCCTAAGTTCGTACAATGCCACTAACAAGGCGATTCTTAATTTGGCGGTTGCGAGTCTATTGGCTGCAGACATTGCGCCAAGGTCTTAGCCAACGTTGTGCCAACAGCGGTATGGTGGTAACCAACATGGTCACCATGACTGGGTTGGAGTGCCGTCATATCGGCGAGCATCGTGTGCCTGCTTGGAACAGCTTGCCTGTAAACTTACATAGAAACAAATCAATTTATTTTTTTAAATTTCGCCTCTATGGTCTAGCGGTTCAGCTGTTGAACTTGACTGCAAGAAGTCCGGACCAACACGGGGAAAATTTTAGATTACTTAACAAGTTTAGACAAGTATTTTTGTTAAATACCTACCTGCATGAATCTTTGAAACTTCAATGTGTTTCCTATAACTAGAATTGAAATAAATCGCCAGTCTATGTAATAATAATTTTAACTTCGTTCATTCTTTGTTGGACGTAGATAATTATATACCTCAATATAGACATTACATTTACAAGACTGACATTGAGTGTTTGACGTATAAATTAAAATTTGAAATCGTCTTCTAACAGTAAAATCAACAAATTATAAACAAAATGTAGTGTAATAATTGATAAACTGAAGACGACATTTTGCTAAATAAAAACAAAACTTAAAAAAATTAAAATATATAATAGAATTAATACTAGCTTATCTTTTACTATACTCTACTCTCAGACCAATAAAAAAGTATACACTCGACAACAACACATTAAAAAAGACAACATTTGCTACGTGTGCGTAAGGCACCCGTGGGGTAGTGTGGGCAGAAGGCATGAACATGAACGTGCACACATGAAAAGGAAAGCGTTTCAAGCTCTTAAATCAAAATCAGCACTTGTTTCCTCTAATGCCAAACAAAACTTAATTTGTATATATTACCCATAACATTATTTTTGAAACTGAAATTTATTGCGATATTATTGGACACGGAAATAGTGTTTTCAACCGACAAAAACGGAGGTAATAAATCCAATGTGAATATTTTTGTATGTTAGACCACACATAACTTCTCATAGAATCGGTTTGAACCCTTTTTAGGGTTCCGCAGCCAAGGGCCAAAAAAACGAAACCCTTATAGATTCGTCATGTCTGTCTGTCCGTAAGCTTGGTAAGTACATGGATTCAGCCCTATTCCTATGTTCTCGACAGACAAACAATAATTTTCTTATCTGGCTTGTCATCATATTAACAGGATCCGTATATATGACAAAACCTTATCTATTAAAACAGCCAGATACTTAATTGACAAGGTGTATTAAATAGCGATACAGTTGCATTGTTGTCTCCCAGGTGAGCCAATGAGGTGTGTGATATTTCAGGTTCGGAGGCCTCACATGGACCAATAATCATGAATTTGGTTGACTCAAGTTCAAGGTCAAACTATTAACACTAAGCCAATTTATTAATTTTTTCAGTGGTAACTCAGCATTATCATGCGCTTCCTTCAATAAATTACCATAAACCAGTACTGCTGTATCATCAGTCTAAGTAAAAATGTTATTATTATTTAATTAACTCACAGTTTTTAATCTAGAGTAAACACAGCTCATTTAGATATATGTATTAGACCTAATGTACGCCTTAGAAAGCCACCCTGTGGAACGCCATAAAAAATAGGCTCTTCATCATTTAAAAAGGTATTAATTTTGCACACATTGCGAACGGTCCCGGTGATACCCTTCAACTATTTTCTAATCCACAGAACGTATTGCACGGCGTGACAGTTTATTAAGTCGGATGGGAATAGAGACAGTCCAATACTTTAGAGAGAAGTTTAGAATTAATGTTTGTATGTATAGCAGTAGTCAATTCCGAGGCTGTGTCTTTAGTTGATTTATTTTGTCTAAATACGTATTGGTTAGAAACAAGAATATTTTTTTTTAAATTAAGGTAAATTCTGAGATTCATATAAGATTTTTTGAAAGATGCATGTTTCTATGCAATTGTTAATAATTTTTATAACGTTCTTTCATTTACTTATATTCTTAGTTTATCTGACCATGAAACTGCACATAATGTACAAGTACACCTAATACATCATCTATGTACATAATCTAGGACATCATTAGGTACAGCTGTCTCAGTACCTTCTAGATCGAAACAAAGCGTCTCTTTAGACTATAAAAAATTATGAATGCCGGTAATATTTATGTTTTAGTGAAATTCTTTCAAAGTTTTTATTGAATTTCATTATACTTTTATATTTTATTGAATCAGGCGTTACTTTGCGGAAATCCATTATAAAAGATGTAAAATAAGCCTTTATTTTGCTATTTATTTTGCTTACGCGGAATTAGCAAAATAAAGGCTTATTTTACATCTTTTATACTTTTATGTTATTCTATTAATCATGTTGTCCAAGAATTCAAATTAAAATTTATATGTGTTATAAAAATTATGTAAATGAATACTATAATCTCAAAAACAGTCATCGTTAAATATATTGAAATTGATATAGTTGAATTTTCATTTCAAAATAAAATGTTTAAAAAAGAAATAGATAAACTGTTAAAATAAGTAAATTAGTCTTTAATTAACTGATACCTACTCAAACAGATTTTTAATTATTTTAGTGAGTTATTGTAAAAAAGGCTAATTTTTGTAGTAAAAACCAATTTAGTTCTTAAAGAGCTGCAGTAAAACCCAAATGTGTTTTTAACAGCAATAGTTGACATTATATAATTAAGTTTATGCACAGTTTGAAAAACACGACAGAAAATGTTTAATTTGACAATATCAGCACAATAATATTGAATTACATAATATTATCGCCTCTGTGGTCTGGCGGTCCAGTGTAGGGCTTGATTTCTTGAGGTCCCTATTCCTGAGGTTCTTATTACTGGCTAAAAAAGACTGGGATCATAAGCAATTTGGACAAATAAGTTTTTTTGTCGCCCTATCCTTTAAAACCAAGAACACGATAATGGCGAGTACTGACGTAGCAACAACAATTAGCCTAAGAAATATGATGACTTCTCTAATTTAAAGTATCAATAGGTATTCAATCTACTAGAGTATTTTGTCTGTTTACTGAAGTGCGTGAACTTTAGCTATAGTCAAATATTTGCATTTCTTAACCCGATTACCGAAGTTTGTTGGTTTACATCCCGCCTCAACCTTCATAGTCTGTATTTGATATTTTCCATCGTCGGCGCTTGGCAACACTTCCAAATATTCATATTTTTAGAGTTTAAGTTTTAGCCCTGATGATGCTGTATAAGCGAAACCGGTAGGCTACTAATTACAAAGTAATAAATTATAAGTGATAAGTAAAACAGTACAAGTGTTTCTTTCTTTAAAAATATGAATTCATAGTCTGTATCGTCATATCTTTTCGACCAATCTGTTGGACCAATTATGCTAATCTACTTTTTGCCCTACCCTCTGGACCAGAACAACTCACTATCACTGTGGCGGCAGGCATAGGTAAGGAGGCGGATCCCTACCCGGGCAAGTTATTGCACACTACCTACTAAATGTCTATGTGAAACTGCGACTGCGTTAAGCGTCCAATAAGTTTGTGTTTTAGCGATGACATATTATTGCTATAATGCTGTGTTAAAGAGTTACGGTAAGGCCTAGTTTAGTGATTAATACGCATTTGAAGAAATGGCAAAATATAATCATGCTTCTCAAGAAATAAGGTACTAATAAACATAATAATCTTGACTATCATAAAATGAGATAGCGAACTAGTTTGTTCTAATAACCCATATGAAACAATAATACTAAAGAATCTGTGTCAACACGCAGATATGGCGTTAGCAAATATTTTATCTTTTGTTGATACACCCAATACGTATAAATAATAGTGCAGTTGATAGTAAATGTAGTGTAGATAATAATGCAACTAACGAACGCGGTGTGAGACTTGGCCACGAATGTCATGCGCCGCATGCACAGCAGCAGTTTTTTCGCTGATGAAATCTGTAGCATTATTAAGTGTACCTTTACTATGACCGCCTCGTTGGTCGAGAGGCTAGTACACGCCTAAACACCGACCAATCACGAGGCTCAGCATCGATTTTTCGACGAGGCAGGCATTTGTGTGTGTATCTATATACATATTTCTTTGTATGTATAAGAAATGTTGACTAACAGCAATTTGTGTAACTTGGCCAGGGATATTGATTTATTTATTATAACGATTATCATAAGGACTTAAAAACTAAAAAATTTGTGTTTTCAATTTTATAATAACGATAATAAAGATAAATATGTCTGTCCCTAGAGTGGTGCTCTAGGCGTCCGGAGTTGGACCTGACTTCTTGCGGTCCCGGTTTCGATCCCCGGGTCGGGCAACAAAAAAAAGTAGAATATGTAAAGGAGAATGCTCAAAAAAACCCTGGCCTGGCGCAAACGAAATGTATCTCAACTTATCGGTATAGATGACTAATGAAATGTCATATAGGTACCATCATCGAAAACGATGGCTAATCGTAGGAATTTGCTATTTGTTTTTTGGAAGGGCTTAATTTTTATTATCGTTTTAATATTATTATATATCGTTTTAATATTATAGAATAATGAGATGTTATGATATGAGATGTTAGTTTCATATATCTCATTATTCTATTGAGTTGAAACGCTCTGCATTCAGCGTGAGCATCACGTGAAAAAAGCAGCCTCATATAATAGGGACCGAGCTATAACTGTTGAGTCAAAATTATATGAAAGGTAAAAAATTACATGAATCTGGACATGTTTTTGATATGGTTGAAAAAAAATTATTGAATGGTCTAGTAACCATAACCGCTAACGTTGTTGCTCAGACAAGTGTGTCTAAAACATATAATGTTAAAATTACAGTAAGAATATATATCTAACTTTTTTTAAACTTTATTACACAATTAAAAAATATAAATAATTATGTTAATCAGAAAGTTTTTGTTTTTAGCTAGATGATCAACATTGTCCACATAGACATAGACAAGAGAGATGAGAGTTAAATTATTGCAGCTGAATCACTTGTTAATTTAGTAAAAGTAACTGATAAGCGTGATGTAGAAACAAAGCTGAATAAAGTTATTCAGGAAGTAATTCAGCTGCAATTGATGAATAAGATTTATTCTCAAGAAAATTTCGTAGCACGTGATGTTTACGAGTTTTATTTGAAAGAAGTGTGTTGTAATAGTACGAAAATTACAAATATTTGCATTGAAACTATTCTCCAGTCTAAGATAGACGAGTGGTACAAACAGCGTATCTTCCGAATAACAGCAAGTAATGGGCACAAATTAAAAGGGGATCGATTTGATATTAAAAAAGCAATCACTAACCTATTAACACCAAGTAAAGCTGATACACAAGCTACGGCGTATGGTAAGAAAATGGAAAGTGTGGCTCTAAAAGAATACAAAAAGCTTGTGGACCAAAAATTCCGAAATTGTTCAAGTCGGTGTGATCATTAACATTAATCAACCCTGGTTGTGCTGCTCGCCGGATGCTATATTGATTTATGGTTCTGCTATTTGGCAAAAAAAAATAGTCAAAATAAAGTGCCCTTACACGTGCAGGAAGATACCTGTATATGATGCTGAGAGTGGAAAATGTAATGTGCAATACTTGAAGTCCGATGAAAATGGATTATACCTGAGTAAAATCATTCCATTTATACTCAAATACAACTGCAAATGTACGTTACAAATGTCGCTTTTTGTGATTTATTCGTATATTCCCCTCAGGGCTGTGTTTTGATTACGATTGCTCGTGATGAAATTTTTTAAGTAACATAGTTCCTAAACTAGAAAAAAATTATTTTGTACACTACATTCAAAGATTATTTATTAAGTATGGTGAAAATAAATGAAGTACAAACGTACTAGTAAATAATTATATGATAAGTTGTTATAACAATTGGAAATTTTTAAAAATGTTAATTTTTTTCTATTTATAACTAAATATAATATGGATATATAAAAAGGTCAAAATAAAAATACCAAATATTTGTAAAAGTCATTCTTTAATCATAAAATGATTAATTTAATTACAGTTTTGTAAAAGCTTTGTACTTAAATTATTTTGATATCATAGTTTATTCACAGAGTTTAATAAAAACTTATTTGTTTAATTACAAAAAAAAACAGCAACAAAATTGTAAGGTTAAATTGATACTATTACATTCATTTTAATTTGAATATTATATGTAACTTTTTATTCAAATAAAATACTACTCGGTTTGATTTTGTAATATTTAAATTACATCCCACTATTGTTAATAATTCTGATTTCTTACTTACCCATAATTTTTTACAGCATTTATCCATTTTATACGTTTATCCTCCTTCCATGAGGCACCATATTTACTCGAGAGAAAACAATAAAATTTTACTGGTGTATCAACTTGCCACTTACGTGTATATGATTGGACTTTAGAGAGCGTTTAATTTTTTCGGAAATAATGAGACATTTTTTGCCCGATTATTGCACATTTCTGCTACCAGTTGGCGTGACAGTCTAGCGGCTCGGTCCCCATTGTAGTGAGCACATGAAGCGAAGCAGTGTGTATCAAATGGAAGTTTTCCAAAACCCTATGCCGTTAAACCTAAGTGGAGGTGATGACTGTCAACTCATTAGGTGTCACATAAGTTCACGACACGTGAGCAATAGAATATATTGTACATACGTTTTATATAAACGAGACAGTGGGAGAAATGGAATTGTGGAATATTATTGTTCATGTATACATAGGAAACGGACGCTAGCTTGTTGTGCCCATGTAATGTCCCGCACTTTCAATGCAAAGCTTAATAATAGATATAAAAAATGAGTATTTTGTATAATCTTAACTAAATTATATATTTATTTTTTATACATTTGTTTTTATATTTTCTACTCGCAATACCCTTTAAATATCATTATAATCATCAACATATCCAAATGACGTCTGACGTTGATCGATTTAAATAGAGACCCTACCAAAAAACAAATAGCAATTTCCTACATTTAGCCACCGTTTTCGATGATGGCACCTATATGACATTTCATTACTCATTTATACCGATAAACTGATATATGTTTCGTTTGCGCCGGGCCTGGGTTTTTTTTTTCATACTTCGTGAGCATATCCTTTTTCTAATAAAATCAATGTTGCCTGGGTTTGGATATGTGCCCTATTGGCGATGGATTGGCGTGTCACCTATTATATTGTGGCACTTAGTATCTTCGGCTATTTTAGTTTTTTTTTTTATTTGGAACAGGTTCAAATGCTTCTTAAATTTTCGTATATAAGATCTGAGTATAAATTATCTATTGACACAATCAACACCGAAACTATAATTTTAGCTCATATTTTAAAAAATACTTGATTAGCTGATGTAACAGTACATAATCGGGCAACATATAAAACATTCGGGTAAAATTACATGAGCCGCGAGATAGAATTCTTTCTTGTCAAAATTCACGTCCAATCGCGCCGCGACGTCGCACGTGTTCGTGGCCTGGCTAGACTAGCTGTTGTTATGTAACTGCAACTCGGTCAATGTCTCGCGTAAACGTTGCCTTAGTTTAACTGGTCAGTTTTCGAAACCTGCACAACTTGCTTACTGCTCATTTCAGCCTTTATATAAATGATAATACTTGATTTGCATTAACAAACAATAAAATGACATTTGTGCAGTAGTTCGAAGATAACATGTGAAATTTACAAAAAAATACATTTATGACGTAGGTATAACAGGGACCGCGGATCCATCGCGAATTCACACTCGCGAAACATACGTATATTTTTGGTATGATTTATTAGTAGCACTAAAATTAAACTTTTTAAAATATAAACCCCCGACAAAACCTACATATTCCTAATATAGCTAAGAACAATCTCAATTACGTCAGATATCAAATAAAAATCCGAAATCAGCGAAACCGGCTTGTCTGTATAAAAATTATGATGCCACAGACATAAATGTATATGTAAAAATACAAGCCTGCACGCACAAAATACGCACGCACGCACATACATAGGTCAAACTTATAACGGGTATCCGCCAGGGGCTAAAAATGTAAGTATACTAAATCTTGCGCTCAGTTTATTTTTTATTTTTTATTTTTATTCATGGTTTTTATTTTTTTAGGAATTTTTTTATCAAATAGAATATATGTAGGCAAAGACCAAGTGCCTAAAAAGGTTACAATAATAACCTACGACTATTGGTAATACACAATTCCTCCAGTGTTGCAGGTGCCGACCGCGTGCCGCGAGCACGAGATCGTGTCACTAGGCGTTTTAGTTGTAATTAAATAGAACAACATTTCACGTGAACATGTGCCACGGGATTGCATGTTATGTGGAACTTGTTGGACAATAACTCTCTTGTGTAAACTATCAACCGTCGCACTGCCAACGAAACGTTTTCGTGTTTCATTCGAATATGTAATAATGATGACATTATTAAAATATCTGTTGCCTTAAATACCTTTACTTTTGCGGAAAACACGGTAACAAAATTGTTGATAATTGTATAAATTATGAAAACAATTATTGTTAGTCACTCATTGTTAAATAGAGTTTATTTATTTATTTTTCAAACAAGCAATCAAGAACAAATGTCAATGTTAGTGTAAATAGCACTCTATAGAGACATTAGTCGAAAGAATATTTATACTCCTTGCATTAGTCCATTTTGCGATGCAGGAAGGTAGATTACAAGCAAGTGCACATTTAGAACAAGGAAAATAAAAAAGAAGTAACAGCAAACATTAGAATCACATGATTATTTTAATGCGCAACTAAAAATATTGTAAAAATGTTTTGGGTTAAAATTCAGCCCCATTTTGAAAAATACTACCTCATTTGCTACTCAATACTTATTGTTATCCATCTATATCTTATGGTATAACATCAGTGCCTGCCATTATCGTGTCACGGTTAAAATCCCAGTCCCGAAATGGCAAAAGCATCGTTACCATTTTGGTGATGACGTGTGTTTTTACCATCAGGGAATCTTTTTGTATGTTTGCCTCCCTATGGCATACGTAAGCAAATAATATGCCATACATGCGTAGGTATGATATATAATACGTACAACATTTTCCTCTTGTTAGTCCGGGTCCTCTATATTGACTTGACCATCTGCGGTTCTGTCTGGCAGCTCGTAAAAGGCAAGGGAAGGCAAAATGGATTTTTACCAACAAGACCACTGGTGGTAGAGTTAACTACAACCCGGGTTGGGATCCACCGCCTTACTTATTCCGGCCACCATAATGACAATGTCATGTTCCGATCCAGAGGGTAGAGTAGCCGCTAAATTTGCGCTAACACAGCAACGCACCTGCAACATCTATGGTTTGTATAGGGTGCGGTTATCTCTTGCCATCAGGGGCACTGCGTACTCTTTCACTGTCTTTTGACATAAAAAAGACAAAATGATATGACGTACCTAATAGTAATTACAAAATCAATACCTTCCTGTAGCAGGTAAAAGAATGCAAAACAATTCTATAGTCCGGGTGTGCCGAAAGCCGCTTCGCTGTGAAAATATGAGGACACACGAAGGTTTTTTACACATCGAGCGTAATGTCAGCATATCGAACTTCGGCAACCTTCTTAGTTTAACTGTCAAGCCTTGGATGTTAACCAGCTCACATTTGTGCGAGCTTCGTGGTACGTTGGCATTGGAGGCAATTGTGTTGGCACTAACTAAACTTTCGAACGAATGAAAATCAGTTTTAAAAGTGCTCACACGCAGCTCTGTAAAAAAGATGCAAACATCATTTTTTATTCAAAATGACTTGTAAATTTATAAAAACCTGACCATTAACTACGAGTATGTAGTCTAACTTATATAACTTAGGTATTTACTATTCTTAATAATTATACAACATTATTATTATTATTTGGCTTGCAGTCTAAGTTCACAAATCTCCAAAAAGTCTAGGGCTTGATTAGCTTTAGGTGATGAGCTGAACATATCTATTTGTTGGTATTTCTGGCATTTGTACATATTATATGTATTGATATTAAAGATATTGTTGCTATCTATAGCACAAGCGTACTATTTACCTGTTATGTGCATAGATTTTTCTGCAGTATTTCGAGAAGTTTTAATAAAATTTGTAAACGTTAGTATAGTAGCTCAACGTTTGCTTCTTTTAGCCCTTCGGAAATAAAAATCTGTACCTTATTGTCTTACTGTCAGGTTCTGCTACAAAAAAATGACAATCGTATTTGTACATCCTTTATGCCACTCTGGTAGGTATGTAAAGTAGACACGCTAAGGTTCCATCAATGCATCAGCATAAAGTCACGATGTTACGCTTCGGCAACCTTGTTAGCGTTAACCCGTTAACTGTGCTGCCACGAATGTTAACCATCTAGCGCTGTAGTTAATACTCTTAAGTCAAACATCGTAAGTGATGTTGGCTCGAACTAAACTTCCACATTACATTTGTTTACAAAATTTAGTCTAAAAACCTTGGTTTTGTCGTTTCAGTATTTTAAGTAACAGGATGTGCGATATCAAAACAATTAAATTTATTTTAGTTTACTAAATTTATTTTTAATTTTAATTTAATGTGCTACAGTAGGTATACACAGGAAGACATTATTTTACATGACAGTTTTTGCCAGTCAACCTAACTCTAGGTATATTAAAAAGAACAGTTCGTAGTATAAAATAGTTCGTGGCTACAGAATTACTGTAAAAAAATCTATTTAGTATCGCTCAGCCTAAATCGTCTGTCTATCTCACAGGCTTTTGCTAATGCAGTTATAAATACTTACAAACTTAAAGCTGTGAAGGTTAATTAGTTTTAAAAACAACAATGGCGACAAGAAAAAGGGGAAGAATAAGGTGACGTAAACGCAGCTGTTAATGACGGATCGCAAACCTGCAGATCCACGACACAGTAAACTAAAGCTTGTTATTTAACCTCTCTGATTAAATTGTCATAAGCAACATTGCAAGTTTTTGAGATTCATAATATAAATGTTAGTAAAATCAATTTTTATGAGTAGCACTGAAAATGTGAACTTGTAACTATATTTTAATCGAATTAATACGAAGTAAAAAAGGATACTTCAATTCGTTCTGTTCATTACAAAACCAAATATACAAAAAAAAACAGCACCTTTATTTTTAAATGTTTTATCAATAATTCAGATAATTATTTTGTACTTGGAATCTCAAAATTGTGGAAAACTATAATGAGAAATGGTTCAACGTATTGCAATACGTCAACGTAAAAAGTTATGGTGTAGTTAGGTATAGGTTTTGTTCCTTCGGTAAAACCGGTTTTGACTGACATAGCCCAATTTACAAGACCACCAATTGACAAATTGACAAATTTTGTCTCCAATATTCAATACATTTCATCGCTGAGGAATTGCTTGACGGACTATTCATTACATATTAGAACACGAATAATAATAAGTGTTTCTAACTAAATATGTAATACGAACAAAGTACTGAATGAAAATAGTTAGCATTAATTACGTTTATTTGTTTAATTTCTTGAGTAAGATTTGGGTAGATAAATATCAAGTAGCTAAAATATTTGCAAGAGCAACGTCAAGACACGTTTATGATGAGGTAAGTAAATAATAGTTATTTTAGTTAGTTAGGTAGCAAGGTGAGTTCTTGGCGCCATTTTTTCATAATTATTGAATTTCGTTTTGATATTGAGTAAAATTAGTCAATTTTGGTGGCATTTTGTACAATTTTGTGCAGTGAAAGTGCACAAATGAAATAATCATGAAGAAATTAGCGTATCGTGTATTTCTTCGTTGCCGCAAAATCTCACTACATGAGCTTGAGTAATGTTTCCAGCGCATTACCCTGACATTACTTATTGACGACTTATGACTAAATTTGATTGTATAGGTACCTATTTTGGTAAATTTGATGCAAATTTCTACTTGACTAATGGCAGAATACTTCTTACTTTGGGTTGTATTTGTGGATTACATATTATGTTTTTTCTAAATTATTACAAACCTGTTATATAACAAAAGTCATGTTACTTACACCATTAATAACTCAAGAACGGCAGTATTTGGCTTAAAATTGATAGGGAGGTGGTTTAGTATCAGGATACTGACTTAGAATACTTTTTATCCCGTTCGACGGCGAGAAAACTAGGAAAGGCAACATTTTATTTTTTTCCATACAAATTTAACGGGTAAAATGATTTTCGCTGGATCTAGGCTATTTAATAGCAACAGGTAACAGGTAAGGTTATTAGGTCTTCAATTTCAGAACTATGGATTTAATTTGAATAGAGCATTAAAAACTAAAAAATAACAAATTTCCTCTTAAATTAAGTAGGTTACTTACCGTGCAAATTGTACAAATTATAAGTAGCGTGTCATCGGTGTGGTACGGTTATCTGTCGGCAGACGTTATTAGTTAGAAGTAATGTAATGTGTTTCAAATGTAAAAACACATTATGACACATTTATAGCTATATTACTTTGGAATACATTAGTAAGAAACAATTTGTCGTCTACATATTTACGTACCTATAAATGTATATCATAACCCTTTGTATGCTTAAATCTTCGCAACGGATTTTGATGTGGTTTTTTTTAATAGATAAAGTGATTGAAGAGGAAGGTTTCTATGTATATTTCTTAACCGCTCGAAGCTGGGGCGGGCCGTTAGTATATTATAAAGCTGTTTTCGTCCGATTGAATGTTAACTTTAGTTCGATGTCCCAAACCCGAGATTGATTTCGTTTAAATTTCATGATATTGTAGATGACAATTTAAAAACATAAACGAATTCTCAAGCTTTGCACCTTAATTTATTAATTAATTAATTTAATTAACTCCTTAAATCGAAAAATAACAAAATTTAAATTACAGAAGGAGGAAAAAGAGGAAGAAAGCGCTCCTTGGCAACCATATTTTTTCAAAAAATGATTTAATATTAAGTAATAAACGCATACATTTTGTTTATATACATATATGTAATATTTCACAATTTTTTTGCATAAAAATTATAAAATATAATAAATAAATAAATATCCATAGACAAGTTACACAAACAGAAATTAACCCCAAAGTTAGCAAGTTATATGCTAGTGTTCTGGGTGTTGGTCAACGATACTGATACATAGACATACTAAAATATGTACAGGAATAAATTGAAAAAATACCCAGACCCGGAAATGCAGACATCTAAATGTTCATCACATACATACCTGCCCCTGTCGGGAATCGAACCCGAGCCTTGCGGTGGAGACAGGCGTGTACCTACCCTAGCCCCTCGACCAACTAGGTAGTCTAAACGGTCCACAACTTATGCAGTGCGTACTTATGAATATAATACCAATTTAGTAAACTGGAAAATATAGTGAAGTTCTCGCAGAAAAAAATAAATGTAAGTATACGGTTTTAATTAAAATACAAGCCAAGTTGGCTTATTTGAGGTACAAAAAAGTGTGTGAGTATGGTTCTTTTCCACGTGAAAATGACTTAACAGTTCAGTTTAAAACCTAAGAGAAGGGTTTAAGTATTAATTTTCATAAGGGCAGAAGCTATCGATTCGATTATTTTCGTTTTGTTGTTTCTTGTTTGTTTGTAACGCCAATAACAAATATTTTTTTATGATGATTATAATATCATACTTTACTAATATCATAAATGCGAAAGTTTGTAAGTTGCGTCTATGTTTGTTACTCTTTCACACATAAACTTTTGAACGGATTTTCATGAAACTTTGCAGTAATATATCTTTGATATCAGAATGACATAATAAGTAAAAATTTGTAGGGTTTTTTATAATTTCTCGTAACGATAACTGTCAAGTAAGTCGGAAAAAAATCAGCCCCCTGAGAGCTATAGAGGAAACCCGGGTAAAGTGGATACCCCACGCAAAGCGAATATTGTCTATAACTCCGAAATTGTTCGTTGGCCGGCGGCCGCGTTATCATAGCAACGCTCGCCCATTGCCGCTCCGTCCGGGGCAAACACGTCGAATCCAATACGCATCGCGTAGCGCAAGTTAGCGGTCAAAGTGTGTTTTTTGGAAAAAAATATTAATTTTTAAAGGTAAGTGTTTCGTTTATGACTAGAATACTATTTGTGACGTGTTCTTTGTAATGAGTCGGGTTTGATGTATGTTTATGTAGCTTCCAACTATCCGGAATAGCGCCTTTTAGGCGCTTTAGATATTCCGTTAGAGGGATGAGCCATTATCACCGAGAGCGCGACCCGACCGAGCAGATAGATAAGTTTGTATGCGTTTCGAGCTGAGGTGTCGAGCAAATGGATTATTTTGTTTTGTGCATTAGATTATTATATTAATAACGTTTAGGTGTAGGTTAGCTATTTTATTATTTTAGTATTTTAAGTGAAAAAATACTTTTGATTTTAATCCCAGTCGTTTATAATAGTTTTCTTTTGTTTTATTGAATCAGGCATTACTTTGCGGAAATCCATTATAACAGATATAAAATAAGCCTTTATTTTGCTAATTCCGCGTAAGCAGTGTAACTGTTGTGGCAAATAATCCTCCAAACGACACAGAATGTAACAAGCCTGACTGACGTTCCCACCACCCACCTCCGCGACCAGAATACGAATATAGGAAGAACTCGGGAAACAATATAAATTGTCACGTTATTTACATGTGACAACACTACCTAAAGTTCCCACCTCCCACCTTCGCGACCAGATCACAAATAGAGTATCTCTCTGTTATAATGAATTTCCGCAAAGTAACGCCTAAATCATTAAAATATCTCAAAACGGTAAGCATTACCGAACAGGCAAGGCTGTACTTAAAATTAAAAAAGTCTCATAGGGTTGCTGTTCAAAATATTTGGTTCAATCAACAATGTAAAAATTTTGATATTATTTCAAAATATATAAATGTTCGTACCAACACGCACAAGCGAGCAGCAAATATAGCTGTAAAGAAGGCAGAATTAATTTGGTTAAATGAGGAATCACGTCATTGGTTTACAGTTAGGGATAATTAGAAAATTCACCTTAAGGTCCTATACTCCGAACTATCTTTTTTTTACGCAACGTTGAGTTTGATCTATTGGACCAAAAAGCTAGGGATTACGCCTCCATTGATGCCCATCGCAGGCGTTTAAATCAGTCGAGAAAACTTCAATCTCTAAAGTGAAATTCCTCACGTACCCATAACGATTACTATTCTCAAAATATTCATGGTCCACATACATTTCATCCAAGAGTTACAGATTTAGACGTCCAGTTTCCAGAAGGTTAAATGGCAGTTTTAAATAAAGGCCTAAAGTATAATCCAGTTCCAAAACTAACTCAAAAATAGTTGGAAAATATGGCAGTTGATGCAGAAATAGCGAGTATTTTAAATAAAAAGAATGACACCATTAAAAACGTTGTAGCGCAAGACATTAGAAAGCTTTACATTCCTCGTCTATTCAATTCAGAATTAGGTATAATTAAGTAAATAAAAACAGGATTACCGATAGCAATTTAATCCTTTCAAAAGCAGACAAAGGGAACACAGTAGTTATATTGAAACACGAGGATTATAAGAACAAAGTCAATGATGTCATACTGGGTGAGGATTTTTTGCAACTATCATATGATCCAACCAAAAAGTTTTCAGCGATGATTAGGCGTTCGGTCAATTCTTCGCGGTATATTTTTTCAACAAATTGGTCCCAACAAACAGTAATCGAAATGAATCCTCGTCCACCCTGTCGGTTTGACAAAGATTCAAAAAGATGGTTGTCCAATACGTCCAGTTGTTTCTTATATTGGTGCACCAGCGTATGGTTTATCAAAATTTTTAAACAACGTTATTAAAGAAAAAATAAAATTCAACTCACCCCATAGCATAAAGAATAGTTTATATCTTGTCGACAGGATCAAAGACATAGTGTTACCGGATCGGATCTACATCCAAAGAAACTAATCTACATAATCTACTAATCTACATAGTTTCTTTGGATGTAGAAAGTTTATTCTCAAATGTCCCTTCAGAAGAGTGTATAAATTTAATGGAAGAAATATTAATACGGCAGCGTCAACAACCAGGAGAAATAAATAAAATTGTAGACATGACCAGAACTTGTTTGAAACAAAATTATTTTAGGTACAATTCTCATTACTACATTCAAAAGGAGGATCTAGCCATGGGTTCTCCACTTAGTCCTTTGATGGCCGAGTTTTTTATGGATAACTTTGAAAGAAAACATATTGTAGGTAAAAATCATATATTATATTACTACAGATACGTGGACGATATAATCATATGTTGGACTGGTACAAAGAGACAACTGGAAGTTTTCGTTAACAATCTAAATAAGAAACACCCCAAAATTAAATTTAAATTAGAGATCGAAGAAGAAAATTCGTTAAATTTTCTCGATCTGACCACAACTAGGGTAGATAATAGACACCAGTTTGAGATCTTCCGTAAGCCAACTTATACTGATACGACTATTCCTGCGTCATCGTGTCATCCTTGGCAACAGAAAATGTCTGCGTTCAATAGCTACGTATATAGACTTTTATCTATCCCTTTAAGTCAGGAAAGCTACAAAAAGGAGTTAAGCATAATTTGTCCGACGGCAGAGGCAAACGGTTATAATAGCAACATTGTTAATAGTTTAATTAAAAATAAAACGAAGAAAGCAATGTTACTATTACTTTATGCCGTGCAACCAGAAAGTACTGTAAGGTACAAATTTAGTTTCACTTACGAGGGACAAATTTCCGAAAAAAATAAACGCTCTCTAAAGTCTAATCATATGCACGTTGCTTTTAAAACACGTAATCCATAAAGAAGAATTTGTAATGGTAAGGACAAATTAGACAATAAAGATACGAGTAAGTCAGGCTTTTATAGGCTTCAGTGTTCTGAATGTAACGGAACATACAAAGGTCAAAGTTACGTTAGATGATTTTTGACGTTGCCATTACACTCGACCTACAGCTTCCAAAAGATGTTTTGCAAAATAAGATTTATCGAAATGTTTATATTAGTCGCGGAGGTGGGAACTTTAGGTAGGGTTGTCACATGTAAAGAACGTGACAATTTATATTGTTTCCCGAGCTCTTCCTATATTCGTGTTCGTTGTTACATTCTGTGTCGTTTGGAGGATTATTTGCCACAACAGTTACACTGCTTACGCGGAATCAGCAAAATAAAGGCTTATTTTACATCTGTTTATAATAGTTGTTTTTTTTAATAATAGGATTACACTTTTAGTTATAACTAGCGGCCCGCCCCGGCTTTGCACGATTATGAAATATACATGTAAAACCTTCCTCTTCAATCACTGTATCTATTAAAAAAACCGCATTGAAATCCGTTGCGTAGTTTTAAAGATTTAAGCATACAAGGGGTAATAGGGACAGAGGGAGCGACTTTTTTATACTTTGTAATGAAGTTAAGTTTTTATTAGTTTCGAGCTGAAGTGTAGAGTAAATAGATTATTTTGTTTTTTCATTACAATATTATACGAATAACGTTTAGGTGTAGGTTAATTATTTTATTGTTTTTGTATTTAGTTTGAAAAAATACTTTTGTTTGAATTTTATTCCAGTCGTTTATAATAGGTGTACATATTTAAAGTTTATTTTTTTAGAAAATTACTACTAATTTTGTTTTAATTAGTACGTATCCACTTATAAATATGCCATGAAGGCGTAAGTCTAATATTTCGCAACGCTCTAATAATGCCTAAGCTAGACCTAGGGTATGTTTGCCTGTTCGCGTTTTTCAATTTGCGTCCATTTCGCGGACATCGTTTAAAAAACCCTTAAAAATATGTGTACTAATAAATTAGAGAAATCAAAATAATGTATCTTAGCTATACAAAAAAATGTGTAAATAGCTATAATTTTAGTAAAAAAATAGTGAAATGGCGCGCGTTTCATACGTAATTTTCAAAGTTTTAAGTTTAATTAAAAATTGAAAAAAAAAAGTATCTTCACGCCCGGGGCGCCCGGACCTTTGAAAAAAAAAACTAACATAAACTCAAACATTTTGAAATGCCAATTCGATCTTGGCTTTCAAATTACCACTAAATTGAATGTCACTCAAATGTTGCTCCCAAAACAAAGCTATAGGGTGACTTGCAGTAATTATTTAAAAAAAGCGAGGAAATTATAAAAGTAAGGATTTTTATGCACGTTGTCTATGGACTTATTAATAGACATACTAGCGGCTTATCCACCAAATATCTCGTCAGCTTAATTCCTTTGATTTTCAAGAGGTTTTATACTCGACACTTAAAAAACTCGAAATATAATCAAATATAATTCAGATCAGAAAAGTAAGTTTTATGCAGTTTTATGTAATCAATCCGATCCATGCTTTTTAAAAATTTAGACATTTTGCGACTAAGATGATTTGCGATGTGTACAGATACAGATAATTTAGATAATCAGACAAATTGCGATTTTGACGATTTAGATAACTCGATTTTTTGAGATTTCAGCAATCCACGCCTGACCCATCTATTTGAAGTTTAATTTTAAGTCGACTAATAAATTATTCTGAGTCGTAATCTCCTTTCACTCTGTCATTGGTCCTCTAAATGCTGAAAAGTAACTCTCTGTAATCCGCATCGAACAAATTAATTACAAAAATACGCCCCGAAGTCGTAGGCAGAGGTACAACCACGGCACCCACGACTAGCCGAAGACACTAAGTCCCACAATGTGATAGGTGACAAGCCTATCGCCAACCGGGCACATTTCCAATCCCGACCAACATTTTTTTAATTAGAAAATTGGAAAAATCCAATTTTATTTTTCTTGGCCGACCCGGGATTCGAACCCGGGACCTCATGCAATCAAGTCCAACACCCGGACCGCTAGACCACAGAGGCGATTTAAAAATTATATTAGTTACTAAACCTTAAAAATGAATAAAAGAATAAAAATAATGATGACTTTGATTAATTATTGTAATTTTTAAAGTTGATTTATGAATTAGCCAGTTTGCGTCCAGGGTGGACGCGAACTTATCTTACTATTTCTAACTTGATCCTTTATTTTAATATAAAGAAATATGTTATAAGGATGGGGTTTTATTTTCTGATTACTAACATTATTATGCTTATTAGAATAGCCAATTTGCGTCCACATAATTATGGTAATAGAAAAAGATATAGATGTCGAAATTTACCTGGATGCAAACTGGATGGACGGATTATACCATATACCAGTTTGCGTCCACTTGTTTATTTAAATACTAAATCTTAAGTAACTGATTTATAAAATTAAATCAGACAGTTATAGATAGGTGGGAGCTGGTAGACTGCATTGTATAATCCCAACGGGACCCACCACCGCTCCGGAAGGGAACAAGCGCATTAAACTGTTTCTGCCTTCTTCTACTTATACACAAACAGCTGTATGATCAATTTTAACTTCTTAAAGGCAAAGGAGTTGACAAAGGTGCAACTAGGCCACGCACGATTAGCCTAAGATACTTAGTTCCACAATGCGATAGATGGCAAACCTATTGCCAACCGGGCACATGTTCAATCCCGGATGACGATGTTTTCATTAGAAAATAATAAAGATAAAGATCATATCAAGAACAAAAGAGCGAACACGATAGGTGAAAAAGTTAGGAAGAAAATTGAAGGAAACTAAAATTTTTTGTAAAATGGACGTGCTCGATGTGCAATCTCTAAGAGAAAATTGACTACCTGAAGATCTAACAAAAAATTTTAAAATTTTAAAATGTCTGTATTCTATAATTAAGATATTGTGGATGCGAAAAAAAGAAAAATTATGTGACCTAGTGGTGAGCTGCCTGCTATAAACAATCGATGATGTAATTTTGGGCTCCAAATGAGCTGCAAACAGTAATGAATTAATTAATGACGATTGGAAAGAAAAAGGTGCATCTACATTTGAATGTAAGTGAAACCAAAATATCACATGAAAGAGATGTAGTCAGAACGTATTCAAGAGTTTTAGTAGACATAGTACCGCCTAAACAAATAAATGAATTTGTTTATCCAGGTAGTGCTTTTTGCAGGGATGGTTTGATTGACGGCAATCGTAACAATAAGATCAGAGAAAGAGTGAGATTAAAAATAAGTATTTTGTTACAATAATAAGTAAGGGTCTCTCTGTGGTCTAGCGATTCAGGCGTTGGACTTGACTGAGATCCCGGGTTCAAATCCCGGATCGGGCAACAAAAAGAAAATTTGGGTTTTCCAAATTTCTCATAAAAAATGTTGCTCGGGATTGGAAATGTACCCGGTTGGCGATAGGCTTGCCACCTATCTTGTACCTCTGCCTACGTCTACGGGGATAAGGGCATGAAGATATTTTCTTTTTCTTTTTTTAATAAGTAAGGGTGTGTTCCGTTGTTTCCTACATGTTGTAAGAATGGCAGATGAAAGATTGCTAGTACAGACATTCATTACCGAATTGGATGGACGTACTTAATTACCCGGGGAGACCTAAGTTGACATTCCATGGCCAATTTAACCCAGGGCCAATTCTTGCCATCACAGTCTCCATAACCAGCTTCTTTGTATGAAGAAAAGTAATTAATGTGAAGGAAGCTAGTGACACTTGGTACTCGATATTCTCTGCCAACCAAGTTAGGGACTAGGCGTGAACATCTGTATTTTATAAAGAAATACTTTAAACCCAACATTTCTTTAAATTTTCTTAATGAAATCTCCCCTTAACCCCTTTATAAGTTGGTAGACGCAAACTGGTCCATGGGTGAACGCGATCTGGGTTTTGTGGACGCAAACTGGCAAAATCGCCTCATTTCGATAATTTTAATTATTAAAAAATAATCACTAGACATTTTTGCTAAAACTTAGCTTCATCCTAAAATAGACTATACTACGGCTGGGCTACAATATTAGTTAATTCAAAACTTGATCTAGAACATTTTTATATTTTACCTCAAACCTGCAAACTCCACTAAGTGGACGCGATCTGGCGAAACAACCCTACGCAATGAGACGTCTCAACAAGTCAAGCTACGAAAGCTTCAGCAGGCGTTGCGTAGTTCAGCAGTAGTGAGCTGCAGAGACTTCAGAACAGTTCTAAGCCCGACGTGAAAAGCATGCGGAGTTTATGGCGTCTCAGCGGTCCGCTAAAACTCCAGTACAGTCCCAAGCTCGATGTAAACGGACTGCGGATCTCATGGCATCTCAACGGTTTTCTGAGACTCCAGAGCAGTCCCAAGATCGACGTCGATGACATGTGGAGTATCTGCTGTCTTAGCGAGCTTCGGAGACTTCAGAAGCGTCCCTAGGTCGACGACAATAGCAAGCGGCTTATATGGCGTCTCAAAGAGCCACAGAAACATTTCAAATGGCTTAATCTCGCAGGCGCACTGTTGCTGAGGGCAGCATAGCGACGTCAAAACCTGAATTGTTTGGTTCCATAGGTTTTTCTTTGATTTTTTCTTTTCTGTTAGCATATTCTCTTCCTAATTTCTTTCACGTCTTCCTTTTTACGTCTTTCCATTCCGAAAAATTGGTAGTCTGTATTTTACCATGTCTTTTTCGCTTGTCTTTAATAAACTATTCTACTTACAATATTGCTGAGATGTTGTCCTAAACATTGTTGTAGTAAATAAGAAACTTCTTTTTCATTTCCCTTTGGTACCGGAGATGAACTTCGTTTCTTGGTATCTAAAAATATAAAAAGACATTCGAACTCTTGCTTTTGAAAGCTAAAACTATAAATATATTACAGTTGTAAACACAAAATGCATTTATTTTATTGTTAGTACTTACAATCCATAATATCAAAAAAGCCCCA
>NJDC01004614.1:65375-82179 GCA_002245475.1 Calephelis virginiensis
TCTTCAATAGTCTAGATGATATAGGCTTTCCCGAAGATAACGCCGACAATCAAACAGGAGACTATATCGGAAATATTCCTATACCAGAACAATCGGCGCCACCTGCGACATCGTCATCATTAGCAATACAACGTTGTTGTCGCTCTGGATCCCGCCCTCATCGCTGGAGAGTAAGAACGTTTGATGATAGGGAGCATGGCTACTTTAACCGGCCTATTAATTCGGCGAAACAACCTATACATTATCTAGAAGACTATTTTAATGAGGAATTCTATGAACGAGTCAGTAATTGTACTAATCTATATTACTTGCGAAAGACTGGAGTAGAATTAAAAACTACAAAGACTAAAATACAGAACATTTTTGGCATACAAGTTTTGATAGGATGTATTCCATACTCAAGACTGCCTATGTTCTGGTGTAGTGGGATTTCCCTAGATAAAGTAACTAGTAAATTGAGCAGTGATCGATTACTACAATTACGCCACGCACTGCATGTAGTAGAGTTTGATATGCCACCACCTGAATAGACATAAAATCCACTGTGGAAAGTTCAACCTATGATTAACCAAGTTCGCAACTGATGTTATAAGCAGGAAAGGATTCCAAGTTACTACTCCATCGACGAACAGATGATCTCGTTAACTGGTCGATGCCCAGTGAGACAAGTGGTAAAAAATAAACCACCACCAGTTGGGCTCAAAAACTATGTCCTCACTACAAGTGATGGACTCATATTAGATTTTGACATTTATTAAGGAGCCAAAACAACTACACTAATAGGAACACAGAACTAAACTGTAAACACTAAAAGGAAGGACACTAATCTTGGACTTGGTTCTTCTTATTCTTTTGTGTGATTCAGGGGCAGAATCACTTCAAAGATTTTTATACAAACTGATCACTTTTGAATTGTTATTAACGGTTCTTTTTTCCTATTTTTTTATTATATATTATAAATGTTCCTTTTTTGATGCTTAGTATTATTTATTATGAAGACTGATTATTGCAATTACTATTTTTTTTAACAATAAATAATGTTGATCCTTAATTTTAGTTTAATGACGGCAAAAAACATACTAACATACAAAAAATGCACGAACGTGCATAAGTCTAATAATTCCTAAGATGCACGATCGTGCAGACATTTTTCAGGAAACCTAGACTTTTCAGAATTTATTAAGTATTTTTTCGGGTTAACTTACAACCCAATAAATATAACCTATAACATAAATTATATACGAATTTGCATTATCTGTTGTCAGAGTTTCATAATTTTAATAATGTGTTGCTATCCTCACGGTAATAACAAACTCACAGGGCTTTGTGGGCGAACAGAGTGCACAGCCACAAAATTATATTAATATGGAAACGTGTTTTACAAAACACTATAACACACGGCAATAAGAGACATCACAAAAATTAATTATATTCATTTTGTTCATTATTTTTATTGTACATGTTATTACTTTAAGTAAGTACATGATGTTACTCATATTTGTTATGTTCAATAAAAGTTAGTTAATATTTAAACATTTTTCTAACAAAAAAATGATGTGATTCATAACACATTTGAATTCAGAGAAGTGATGCATATAGAGGAATAATTAAGAACTTAACCTTAATGTTGAAAATGACTATCCTTGTGTTACAACAAACAAGTTACTCTCGCATGATCTTATAGAAACCCGATGTGAGTCAAAGGCCATCTTTAAATAGTTATAAATCCTAAACGGTTAATTTAACTCATTCATAATTTAACAAAACTCAGTGATATTCCAATAACATATTCAACGATACCTCCATCATTCCATGACATATTTCTTTGAATTTATTTCTAACTAATGATGCTTTATGCAGACGATGCTGTGCTTTTGGGCTCTGCAACATCTGAGGTGCTAAAACTGGTCATAGTTATGAAAGTTGATTGTAAAGAAAAAGGCTTGAATGCGAAGAAACCAAAATAATAGTATTTGAAAGAGATGTAGTCAGAAGGGATGTAAGACTTTTATAAAGATGATAGTGTAGCGCTGGCACAAGTGAATAAAATTGGTTGTGCTTTTATTAGGAATGGAAGGTATAACGCGGATGTAAAAGGAGAGTGTATTCAGAGAATAGAGTAAATGGAGAGTTGGGTAGAGTTAGATTTTGTGTTGAGGTGCTAGACTTTCTTTGCATCATTCTGTGCTTATCCCAACGTTGCTGTATGGAGTTGGGTATGCCAGAGAAAGCATAAGAATAAATGAGATCGAAATATCTAGTGCAATGTTCGCTGATCGCATTCGTAATAGTGAGATCCAAGAAAGGGTGGGATTGAAAGAAAATTTCGGTATTAAAATTAGGGGTTCGGTCCATGGTTCATGCTCCACTGGTTCGGTCATCTGGAAAAAATGGCAGATGAAAAATTAACAAAGCAGATATACAGTGCTAAGGTGGATAGATGTTGGTATCTGGGGAGACCAAGCTTGACATTTCACGATCCCATTACACTGGTATCTATTATCTAAGGGTGGTGTCAAGAGCATCCGAAACTGGCCTGTTTGTATGAAAAAGGTAATGAATGTGAAGGAAGGCAAGACAGAAAAGTGTGCAAGGATCGTGAGATTTGTCACTCGTTACTCTCCGCTTACCCTGTAAGGGACTTGACGTAAAGATATATATGTATGTATGTATATTATTTCTCACTGTAAGTACCTACATACTAAGGCATCTATTGTGCAATAGCGTTTGATGAATTTTGAATAAGTACTGTGTCGACTGACATTTGCTAGAGTAAAACGACTCAAATAAGACTTTGGCCAAACCTACGTGACCAAAGCGACTTCGCGTGTATGGTGAGACTGCCTGTGTGTGTGGCGTCTAGGTAGACGTGTGCGCTGTGCACGTACCTACATTAAAATGTAAAATCTCGAAATATTCTAATTTTAAATATAACACATTTAAATTATATAAACCCGATATGATGTTAATCGATTAGCGTGTTGGTCAAGTGAAAATAGTGCACCTCTAATATATATTAGAGAAGGGCGACTTCAGCGACAATTGATTAAAAATGAGGCTCGCGGTTCGCGCTGTGATCGGTCGTTAATACGGGGTTGGTAATTTCCAATTTGGCCATAGATTTGTTTTCTGAAAAAACTTCAAAAAATAATTGTAATTCCCGATTTCATTACACTGGCGCGATGTGAAAATGTTTTTTGAACGCTATGATTCCAAGATGATCTCAGATAATTATTTGTCAAAAACCGAATAGTAATTATACTTCATAATTCATAAATGTTCATGCACCAGCTTCGACGACATGTCACGATCGTATCATTAGTCGGATCGTGACCTAATTTATATGGAGCCATCTCAGTATCATAATCTGCCTTTTCAAAAAAAGCATCAAATCTGTTCGTTAATGGCCGCGCAATCACATTACAAAAAAACAATACGTGGAGTCGAATTGACGATCTCCTCCTTTTTTGGGGTTGGTTGGAAATATTGACTGTCTTAACTAGCAATATTTTCATGATTCTTTAGTTCCTAGGTGCCAAATAAAATGTGGGTTGTGTTAAATTTTAATTAGAGATGTTTAGACGTTGCTAAAAAAGGAGGTAACTTGTGTACGTTCCCTGCTCCCTAACTTTCTCACCACTATACACTTACAAATTTCACACAAGAAATGGTAATGGAGCGAAGTTATATACCTACCATAACTTGCATTTAAAAAGAACTGAAAACCTCACCGTTACCAGGTATGTACCTACATAGCTGGTGGAGGGATGCAGCATCTTGTTTTGTTCTATACCACCTCTACCTATTTAGCCTTCATAACGTTACTGTTCGCCACTTTCATGCTTCAGTCTTGGAGGTTGGGGTAAAATTACCAAAGAGGCTTAAGATATATTTACTTAGATGAAGTGCTTTTGTTTCCTTCAGGAGGTCCGCCTGCGTGTTCAAAATCCAAAACTATTAAAAAGTAAACATTGTACACAATTACACAATTAAAAAATAACAATTCTATATTTCTTAAACTCAACAAATGGTATTACAACACTCGACATCTGATATCGGTACATTGGACAGTTGCGATATTAAAAGTTTGTATTTGCAATCTCCGAATTTCAGATTAGGTACGTATTTCCTCATTATGAATGTTGCTTATTATTATGTGTATATAAAACTTGTAACTGACGTCGCATTTGTCACGACAAAATCAATGCTCCACTTTTAAATTTGAATGATGGATTTGGATTTGGGACGTAGTGTACGCGGTAAACTCAGGCGGATATCACACCGGACCGAACGCCGCTCCGGTTCGCGGTGATGCGGACTTGAACTTTGTGCTGAAAAGTCTCGATTTGTATTCAAAAACATATAACACACTGTCACTACATCTCTGTGCGACGATATTTCATCTTCGCCGCGCACCGAAGAGGCTTGCGGTGCGGTATGATATCCGCCTTACACGACGCTACAGTCTTTAAATCCTAAGTTAGCAACCAACAATTAACACGTTTTATCTCTTAATATAACATGTCATAATGAACTGAAGTTGTGGAGATAGGGTTAGGTAAGTTGGTGTTAGAACATCTACCGGGCAAGTCGCCGTAGGACTCTAGCTCTCATATTACGGTATAGTATTAAATGTTTATGACAAAAGTGTATTGATGTTATTTGCTCACCGTACTGCCGAGGTGCACTCGAGCATCTGTGTTGTCGTAGCACCAACATGGCTGCTATAAATACCCACTCCGGTGCACGCCCGCGCCGGCGCACGTGTGCATTTGTTGGGCTTATTAGCAGGTAGTGGGTAGGTTCGGTAGATTTTCTAATACATTCGTTGATTAGGTTTCTATTTGTTACTCGTTACCATCACAATTATAACATAAAGTGTTAAGCACTAGCTATACAAGTATTATACAACTAGATGTTTTATCTTGAACTAACAACAATAGTGGAGCATTATTAGGTACATTTTTATGTACCTACTTCATAAGGCTACACAAATTATGGCGATTGCTTCAAGCTTCAAGTCGTCATGATTGTTTTTACTCATCTACAAAATGGATTATTTAACTCACACGAAATGTGCGAATCGGTATTATTTATTAATATTATTTTTTCAATAAGCGATTGGCACGAAGTGAATTTATTGGTGTGCGAATCGACAACTCTGAAACTATTGAGTAGGCGCTTGGCACATATTTTACATTAGAGAACTCAAAGTGAAAAGGAAAGTCACAATAAAAAGCATATGTTAAACCGTTTCAGTAACGTTAAGCATATTTTGAAGACTAGATATTGTTATAACTATTCGATTCCCACATTTCGTGCTACAAGTAGGTAGGTAGCATAGAATAATATAATAGTACAAATAAAATATAACAGCATCGATAATAGTACAGTTAGATTAGTTAGATTAGTTACAATAGTTATCGGTATTGGGACGAATTCGATATGATAATTACAGGTAGGTACCCACTTAGAAAGCGGTATCCAGGCATCGAAATGGCAATGACCGCTAAGTGCGGGTACAGAACCTACAATTTTGGGATCGGTTCCAGTCTTGTTATATACAGATAGCCGTGATCATTAGTTCGTGATTTTGTTGACATTTAAGATGATAAACCTATTATTATACACAATATAATAAAAACTAGTTTGGAAAATCCAAACAATTTGTCCAATTTGTCTAATTACACTCAAACATTGACGAGCGCGAAGATTTAAAATTTCCGATGGTTAAAAATTGATGGCTGTGATTGGCCGCCACTACTGCCACCACATTGTTATTTTGTGTGGACATGTCCAGTTTCAAAATTGAATAAAATATGTAATAATTAAATACCCAGAGGAAAACTGCAAAACACTCAGCTCCATTTCAGTACCACGCCACGTCGCCATTTGATCATTCTTCTCGCGAAAGATAGCCAATGATTCCGAGAAGATCCTATTATGAGCTCCACTCCTACGAAGTACGATCGTTGATGATGTCGTCAACGAACATGAAAATTTATGCATTTATTACTAAATGTAACCCAAAAACCACTAGCTGATTCATGACAACATTTAAATGGTACAACCACGAAATCATGACCTAAAAAGAACCAATAAAATCGATTCACGTTTTCATGTTCACTCGGTGGTGTGATCACATAGCAAATACACAAAAAACATACATTCGAATTGGCAATCTCCTTCTTTTTTTAGATTTGGTTAAAAATAAGAATAATTTTTCGAAGAGCTAGCTGATGGCTGTTGCTGCGGCTTCAGACGTATTGTAATACTGTTCGGCCTTGCTAGGAAACCGACGATGACCAACAAACGATAGTATGGTTAAACGGCCAACATTAATAATCAATCCTCATCCAAAACTTGCTGTCCAAGATTAATATTTTGATCCATTTTTATGTTATCGCTTGCCAATAACATATCTGTGGACAGGATAAATATGGCAATTAGGTATGGGATAGGCCGCCGCATACGCAGCTATCTAGATTGCTTGAAATCCATTAGATTGAGATACATTATTAACATTGGCCAAAAGGCAACTAAGCGAGAGAATCTCAGTTTTATGCCTGACCTAAAATAGGTACGTGATTTAATATACTCGTATAAATATCAAATCTGAGGGTTGTAAACATTTTCATTAAACAGTGTTGCTTATTTTATTCACATCTTTTTTTTTTCTTTTTTTTAATGTTGTCTTAAATTTAAAAATGTTAGACAGATTTACGTTATGTTAGATCTGTGCTGACAGCCCAAGTGTATTTTGATATTCGTATAGTTATACCCAATAAATAAATAAATAAATAAATAAATATCCCTGGACAAGTAACACAAATTTAATCTAACCCCAAAGTAAGCAAATTATATGCTTGTGTTATGGGTGTTAGTCAACGATAAATACTAGTACATGAAAATACTTAAACAAATACTAGAATAAACGTAATAAACACCCAGACCCGGAAATACAGACATCTAAATGTTCATCACACAAATGCCTGCCCCCGTCGGGAATCGAACCCGAGCCTCGCAGTTTTTCGGTGTAGTTAGGCGTGTACGCTAGTCACTCGACTTATCTGTATCTCATTCTGTCAATGTTAGTTTAACATACGGAGAAACAGGTGCCCGTCCCGGCTTCGCATAGGTAGAGACGTTTCTAAGTTTTAAACTCCGACCAACTCTAAAACAGAGGAGGCTCTCAATTGACTGCATGGTTTTGTATGTATCTGTTACGTGATTGTTCGGCCAATGACAAACTGTTTTTTATGGTTATTTTTTAATGATTCTGAAGTGGTGCTGTTCCGTGTCTGCCAAGTAGAATAGATTAGCTGTGTCTCTGCCAGGCAGCTCGTAAGAGGCGAGCACAAAATGCTATGTAGAAACTTGCCCAGGCAGGAATCCACCACCTCGCCTAGTTTAGCCAGCATAAAGACTCCGTATTGTTCCGGTTTGGAGGGAAGGGAGCCGTTAGACTTACATAATTGACCCAACGTCCCGGCTACTGGATAGCGACGCACCTACGAGGGTGAATCCAAAAGTTCTAAGCCCGACCAAGAAAATGAAAGAAAAGTGGGTCTATATTTATTTTTATTTTTCGACATAGTCTCCATCTAGCTCAACACACTTCTTCCACCTGGCCTGCAACTTGTTTATCCCCTCGAAAAAAAAAGATTCCGGAAGGTCGGCGAAATGGTCGTTTCCTGCGACTATCACCTCATCTTTGGTCGAAATGTTTTTTTTGAATTTGGAAATAAATGATAATCCGAGGGGGATAAATCCGGCGAATAAGGTGGGTGGGGCAGCAATTCGTAGCCACAATCACGGATTACAGACATTGTTTCAACCGAAGTTTGAACACGTGCATTGTCTTGATGAAACAAAACTTTCTTACGCAACATTCCCGGCCTTTTTTCTTTTATTTCTTCCCGGAATCTTCGTAAAAGGTTACAATAATAACTAGAATTTATAGTTTGACCTTTCGGTAAATAATCTACAAAAATAATGCCCTTCGCATCCCAAAAAACAGAAGCCATGACGTTGTTAGTCGACAAAACGACCTTAGCCTTTTTCGGTGTAGGAGAGTCTGATCTTTTCCACTGTTTGGATTGTTGCTTTGATTCAGGAGTATGGTGGTGAACCCAGCTTTCATCCATGGTAACAAATCTAGACAAAAAGTCCTCGGGATCAGTCTCAAAAAGTTCCAAACAATCTCGCGAAATTGTATATCGAACTCGTTTTTGTTCAGCTGAAAGCAACCTCGGGACCCAGCGAGCAGAAACCTTATGGAACCCCAACTCTTCCGTTATTATGTGTTGCACCCGGCCATAACTAATGTTTGTTATCTCAGCTATCTTACCAATGGTCAAACGTCGGTCACCCAGTACGAGATCACAAATTTTATCGATGTTTTCTTTCGTGGTAGAGGATGTATGCCTTCCACTCCTAGGATCATTGACACTGGAATACGATGGAGCAGACTCCCCCAAAGTGCTCACCATATCTTGATGGATGTCTTTTGGTGATAGGCCTTTTTATTGAGGTACTTAATGACTGCACGGTGTTCAATTTTCTCCATTATTGAAAATTGCATCAGATTGCTTCAAACAAATAATCACAGAAAATTTATATTGCGCAGAATCGGAATGAAACTGCGCACAATAAATCAATATGACACATACTAACAAATGACGGTAGATTTTAAAAAGATGTCATAGCTCCACGTAGGTTAGGCCACGAACTTTTGGATTCACCCTCGTATACTATCTTTGGAAATCTGTTTTTTATTTATATTGTAATATATATTGTACAGCAAAATTTATAAATGTATAAGATGCTCTGTACCGAAAAGTAAATGAAAATAATAATTCGAACTTTGTAAAACTAAGAAAACCAACTTAGATATAGGTACCTTTTATCCACAACGGAACACCATGCTATGTACCTAGCTACCTACTTAATTAGTCAAACAGTACACATCGCTATATACTTTATAATGATGTACTTATTTTTGTTTAAACGCAAAAACTATCCTTCAGATTGTGATTGACTGAGGCAGTAGCTGGCAAATAAGTATAAAAAAAATCATTAAAACTGGGTCATTAGGTTATTTGGTAACAGACTAAAACACGAGACTAACCTCTACAAATAGTAAAGTGTATTCAACTTGTGTAGGTATGCAATTTATCGTCGATCATAAATAATTACTCATAACCCGAGTAGCATCCAAATTGCAGATGATATCCACCAAGTTTTTGGTTGCATCATCTCAAGAGGCTCGAGAGCACTTGAGGGTTAATTAGTACATTGCAACGGACCGTGTTTGTATTGCAACTGTGTACTGCTTCCGCCAGTTGATCCGTCTTGGAGCGGCTAAAATGGGTTTGGCCAAATTACCCTTGTTATGAATTCTTTATCTTCATACAGTAAAGAATCTACTTAGATATTGTAAATTAATAGAATTCTTATAAAAAAAAACATAAAATTAAAACCACTTTTTAAATCTCGAATGTCGACAAGACGCGGTTTCAATTTCTGACAAGAGCAATATTGTGACGAAAGTGTTCATACTGTAGTGTTAATAACCGCTTTTTTTCTGCTTTTTTTTTGGGTTTTGTGAAGTATTTCTGTGAGTTCGTATTAGTTTTGTTGAATAATACACTTTTTTGAATTGAATAATGCTTACTCGATATTTATGGATAAAAAATTAATCGACAAATGTTTCGGTAAGCGCAAACTTAAGAAAGACTCAACCGAAGCTGCTATTTTTTTTTACATTTACATTAAAGCACATATTAAATGGTGAGAAAAACCGATAAAAACACAATTACTGACCTACATACATGCATATCTTCACGCTACGCGCTTTACGGGTTGGTTGGTATCAAGTGCCAAATGTTAAGATCCTTGCAGATTTGACTGCGTCCATTATTTACTGCGTTAGAATAGGGAAAATACCTACCCAACCCTTTATTTTTCCGCATCAATTCAAAACTCAACCGCTGTATTTATTAATTACCTAATTATTTTTCCAGCTGCCATAACCGGACACCAAATTAAATCTGTTCATTGTTATTTAAAAAAAAACTCGTTTAGTATCAAATAACAATCTAAGTAGACCCACTGACTAGATTGCAGTCGGAGGTTAGCAATCTGACGGCTGACCCCCAACTATGTATTTCCATAGAAGCAGTCCGGTCGAAAGCCGGATGGTTGGGAACCCTGCTTGCCTTCATCATATGTATTTAGCTGACTGGCAAATTTTCAAATTGCATGTCGAAGTTGAATGATACCAGTACCAACCTAGGTAATTATTGTCAATTTTGATAACGATAAATTACAGAACAGAGCCAGAGTTTTGAAGTTTAACAAAAAGTGAAAAACCATATGATTTGATGGTAACACCGTTATCATTTCTGTGTACACGTTAAGATTAGATTCAATTATAATTTAATCTTAAAAAATATTTTAGTGTTTGTAAAAATAGTATATTTCAAATGAAGCCCAGATAGTGCACCTACGCTCAGCGACATCTATTATTTGTGTAAGAAACTACGTGTGTTTGAATCTAAACACTATTTTCGATACACCTTCCAACTGTCAGGATGGCCGAGCGGTCTAAGGCGCCAGACTCAAGGTATGACCTTGCCTGTGATTCAGGTTATTTGAGCTGTTCTGGTCCTCTCTGAGGGCGTGGGTTCGAATCCCACTTCTGACATAACTTTTTATTTTAACATTTCTATAATTTTAATAAAATTCAGTCAGTGTACTATGTACATGTAGTATACATGAATTGACTTTTTTTTTTAATCTTATATTACTTACCATTTATTTAGTGTAACGAATTCTTACAGAAATGTTAAAGGCCTATAGCATTTTGTTTATTATAATAATATTGTCTACGTTTTTATATTATTATTGCTTAATAAGTAAATATAATTTCGTTTCACAAAAATACAAATAAATTTATTTAATATAATATTACTTAAATACAAATACAATACTATATAAGTATTTCAATGCTTCTCGCACAATCCTCGGTAGTATAGTGGTAAGTATCCCCGCCTGTCACGCGGGAGACCGGGGTTCGATTCCCCGCCGGGGAGGCATTTTTTTAGTTTGATTGTTGTTTTTTTTTCAATTTTGTATCTTTTATTATCAAATTCATAGAAATAAATATTTCTCTGTATATACACGAGGCGGTCCAATAGAAGTTAGTACTACTCAACGAAACGAATAAAAACGTTTTAGTATTGACTGACGTCGGACGGTGTTTGAAAATGGAAATATATTTTTCTGTATCATTTATTACGTACTTGTCATTATTATGTACCTAATCAAATTCTAGTACGCAGCCTTAAGTTACCGAAGGGAAAATATTTTACAAGGACGATAACAGTATAATTTTATATTTATTTCGATTTCGAATTATATTTTTCGATAATTAAGGCGATTAAACATAAAAATAGATAGGACGATAAGTATATAATATGTTATATAATTAATTATCTAAGTTGGAATGTATGGTTTTTATGAATTATTATTTATTTATTTACAAAACATGTACAAAAACAACTAGTGGGATCGTTATAAAATTATTAATATATCTAAAAAAGAACCATCAAAATCAGTTGGCTATCGGCGATTATTCTGCCAATTGTTTTATTTGTTTATTGGCCTAAAGTCGAATCGAGAACCTCGTCCTTTTTTGAAGTCTATTAAAAATAACTATCACAGTTAGAATAAAAAAACGAATAATCTACAATCATTCGAAATACCTATAATGTTCACACAATGTAAAATAGCTTCTGTATCTATATAATTTAATAAAAATTTAATCTTGCGAATGATGTAGGTACATCAAGATAAAAAAATGAAATAGTTGAAGAAACAACTAAAACTTTGGACAAAGAGGCAGAATGGTTACATGAAAGTAATCTTAAAGAATCAAAGTTAGTTGAATTTCAAGCACATTATAGCGACTCGAAAAAGTAGGCGAAGATTAGAACAGAACAGAAATGAATAACTTTTTATTGTGCATCAGAATACAAAAAAAAAAAACAATTACCTACATTAAAGTAAAACTTAAAAACTGACTACTGGCTAAAAACTGATACACAAAGCCGGCCTTATCACCAAAACAGCGATCTCTTCCAGGCAACGTAATGAAATGGAGATATAATCACAGAAATATTGCAAGATGACGCTCTTAATACATTAAAACTTCGTTTTCCCGCTTCGCACTCTAGTTGTTATTCTAAATCTTTTACTTTCCAATCAATCAAATTGTGGAATTCCCTTCCTACCGTGATTCGTGACAGCCCTTCTTTACCTACTTTTAAGAAAAGATTGAAGGAACATTACTTATAGTTGACACAATAACATACTCATATATTATCCTACTAAGATATTTTAATAATTATAATTGAACCTGTTTTTTTTTACACACTTTATTAGTATATTTTATTTATTTGTTTTAAGTATAGCTATAGTTAGTTGTTTTGTACACGATGCCTTCCATTTTATTTTCACAGCTTAATTTTTATTTTGGGTTGGCTGGAAGAAATTTCTTTAATTAGAGATAAGCTCGCCTTTTGTGCATTTTTAACTTCTCGTGTATTTTGTGTATTTTGGTTTTTGTGTGCAATAAAGTGTTAAATAAATTAATAAAAAAGAAAATTGTGCATATAATATCGATTGGAATAAAATTTAAGTCAATGAAAAATATAAACAGTTTAACTTTAACCAAATGAAGTTAAACGTAGAAAGTGAATCCTAGGAATAACAATTGGTAAATTTTGCAATTAAAAATCGCTTATAGGTTTACTTGGTTCATTAAAATTGATAGGTTTGCAAAAGCAAATTTGAGAAGAATAAGAGAAGTAGCAGCTTTGAATGCATCTCATGATCATGCATGCTCATAGGCACGTGTCTCTGTAGTGGCAGTGCAGCTGCCACTCCTGTCTCATAAGTCTTAACTCTTAGTTCACCGCATAATATTCTAGCGTCTTTTTCTTATGACATTGGAAGGCAAACAAGCAGACGGATTTCCTGATGGTAAGAAATTCTCGCCGCCTAGAGACACCAAAGGTGATAATGGTGCGTTGCCAACCAGAGGCCGGGATGTTAGGGCTCGAGCAAAAGTAAGTTTACCGGCTACCTTACCCTCCGAACCAAAACACGTCATGACGTTATGGCGGCAGGAATAGGTAAGGCGGTGATACCAATCCGGGTGATTCGCTGCGAAACTCTACCACCTAGTCAGATGTCAAGGTGCTAGTGACGGCAAGCCTATGCTCGCCTTTTTTATGAGCTGCCTGGCACAGGAAGGCAGATTGTCTATTCTACAAAGGAGGCCGGACCAACACGGGTTGGTTGTGTGCTACTAATATTTGAAGATGGTGACCTTGGAATATCTCTAAGTATATTTTGCTAATGATCAATGATGACGTGTTGTTGCAGGTGTAAAGAGTCGGTGTGATGGTGCGTGCAGCAGTGCTGCTAGCGGCATTAGCACTGTGCCGCGCCGCCACACTCGACTCCGAGCTGGGAGTCGGCAAGTCCATTAACATCTTCATGAGGTTGGTACATTAATAACCAGTTGATACTCACTAGGTAAGTGTGTAAAGTAGAAATACTCAAATAAATACCACAATTTATTATTTTAATATACATCCAGGCCCGGAAATGCAGACATCTAAATATTTAGTATTTAGTTTTAGGCGCATTTGCCCTGTGCCATCCTTACAGCTTTAATATCAAATTTTAACCTACTGATTTCGGCTATATCAGAAGCCACGGCTATTAATACTTAGAATTTAGAGCAAATACGAATTCCTTATCAAAACGTAACATTATTTGTTAACTTTTAAGACCACTGCTGGTAGAGTGCCGTGCTGAAACTGACCCGGCCAGGGATCCACCGCCTTACTTATTCTTTCCTTCACAAGGACAATGTCTGTTCAGGTCCGGAGGGTAGGGCAGACTGGCGCAATTGGTCTACTACCACAAGACAGCGACGCAACTGCAACATCTATGGTGCCTATAAGCCACTGTTGTCTCTAGTCATCAGGAGAACTATGTGTTTGTTCACTATCTTATCCCACAAAAACAATGAGCAAAAATGGAAAACATCTTATATTGAGCATCAGCCCTCGCGCAACATGCGCAATGGTGTTACTGGCGATTCGACAAGTGCAAAACTGCGTAAATATTACATTAAAGTACCTACATCTGAAAATTGCCAACATTCTCAGGTTTCCAATTCTGGACATAACGTTACCATTTACGGATCACAATGTGACTAGAACAGCTCAGCAAAATATTTGTGTACTTAACTCATATTTAGTCAAGTCAGTGGTGATCGACGATGGTAGGATTTTATATTTAAGTATAGACATACATTTTCAACTATCTACTGTCATTACCAAATTTTACCGAACGACCACAAGGTATGCATTTGCCATTGCCAACCCTATCTACCCGAGAGTCAAGCATCAGTTTATTTGCTGGGTTGTAGATATTATAGAGTTAACCCAAGATTGTTTGGGGTTTTGTTCTGTAACACTCCTTACCTATTTCCGCTGATATGAGGTCAGAGACCAGAGTTAGCCAGCGTATTATGCCGCCAGTAACAACAGTTGTGTCAGACAGGCCACGTATAAAATGTCGAACAAAAACCATTAATACTTATTGAAAATGTTAACATTCGAAAAAGCAAATTAAACAAAGTATATAAAATTCATATCACCTACCTTATAAAAATTACGTCACGAAAATCGACTTCAACTTTATAGGTAAAAATAATAAGGAGTTTTATACTTACTTAGCAGAGGAAAGAACGAAATTTAAGGTTGATTTAAATTAATTTCATTTATAATGTTCTAGACTGCTACGTACGGAATCCTAAAAATCGCAACCGCGTTCTCAGAGTGTCTAATCAAATATTAGCAACAATATATCCACCACATTTCTTGAACAATTACTACTTGGTACAATCAGTTACAAAAATCATCTTTAAATTTGCGTTCAGCTTATAGAGGAAAATATTAAACGAGTTTTGCACCTGATATTACAAACCAGTTAAGGAGAACGTAGGTACCTATTAATAACATTCATATATGAAATAACTATAATTCATATTTCACAGCAATTACTGTATTACCATAATCGTACAATAATAATAGAGATTGAATAGCGCATTGCTGGTATGCGTAAGCTATGACAAGTAAAGTCTGTGTTTATACATATATGTATTAGGTAGCCTATTGCAAGTTTGAAGAAGTGAAATACTTTGTTACTTTGTTTAACACTTAAATTAGGTACTTATTTATTTTTAGAGCTCATCATATTTATAGGATCGTGAGGTCTGGCACTCGATACTCTCTGCCTACCTCGTAAGGGACTTGGCGTGAAGATATGTATGTATGTATGTATGTATGTATCATATTTATATGGATTCCAAAAAGGTTCCCTCCTTTGATTTTAAAATGTTTAATACTAAAAAGTGTTTTGTTATTTAAATTTTCGAATTTTAATGCTAACTACAATAAATATTAATAATAAAGTAATAACATGAAACTAGTAGTCGCCAATGGTAGGAATTCGACCATAGTAAATTTAAACTAAGACTTATTTAATACAAATAATTAAAAGAAAATGTCCAAAACACTAATAAGATTCTTTTCAGTTACCCTTTTGATTAAAACGCCATCTGCACGAATCAAGATCAAATTCTTTGTTTCCAAGCAATACTTGTAATAATATAGTTTGCGCGCCATCTGTGATCTTTTATCGTAATAATATTTGTGTTTGTTGTTTCAAGTACATGGTAATGTGTGTAATGTTTTATTTTTTTTATTGATATAACTAGCTGATCCGGCAGACGTTGTCCTGCTATATTTTTAATATGATTTTAGAAAAAAATGGGGTGAGTCACCCTTATCACTTAGGGATGTAAAAAATAGACGTTGGCCGATTCTCAGACCTACTCAATATGCTCACAATATTTCATGAGAATCGGTCCAGCCGTTTCCCGTTCCGTACGGGAACGAACACTGTGACACGAGAAATTAACATATAAGATGTAGCACTTAATAAGCATTACCTACTATTGAAAAATATTAGCATTTCTCTTACACATAAACTATATGTGTACCAAATTTCATATTCCTACGTCCGTGCAAATTTTCTAAAAAACGGGTCCAAAGTTGTAGCTTCACTTAACAAAGTTATTTTAATATTATTTACGATATAATTTAAAAAAAAATCATTACAAAGTAATTAAGTAAAAATTAGGTGTTAGATAATTTAACAAAAAAAAATAACTTTACTTCTAAAACTTTTGATAGGTACCTAAAGCTTAATTTTATAGGAATTGTCGAAGTGTAGATAAAGCTGCAAAGAGAATAATGTATTTCTTCTATTTGCCCGCGGTTAAATTAAAAAAGAGAAAGGTGTATGTTCTGTTTTCACGCCAAAACTGCTAAACTGATTTTGATATTTAAAAAAAATTGGTGACGGACGTAGCCCACTTCTTATCTCAAAATTTCAACGAGAACCGCTGGAGAGCTAAATATTAAATAAGTAGACTACTCAGGCGAAGGCCGAAGCCATAGCCGTAGCCGTAGCAGCTAATAAATAAATAAGTCTTTAACAAATACCAACAGTTGACATTATCTAGAAGTGCAAAGTAAACAAATTATGTGCTTGTGTTATGGATGTTAGACAACGATGCAAATACATAGTAATTCTTAAATAGACACTGAAATGAATAAACTTAATCTTAATGTGTAATGTGTGTGTGTGTGTGTGT
>NJDC01004614.1:89533-104968 GCA_002245475.1 Calephelis virginiensis
TGTCACTAATACCGTGAGTCGTGACATCCTACTAGGTGGTGGAGTTTCGCAGCGGCTCGCCCTGATTGGTACCACCGCCTTACCTATTCCTGCCGCCATAACGTCAGTACTTACCGTTGATGTGTTCCATTTTGGAGGGTAAGGTAGCTGGTAAACTTACGTTTGCTCGAAACCTAACATCTCTTCCTCAAATTGGCAACGCACCATTGCCACCTTTGGTGACTCTAGGCGGCTTGAATTTCTTACCATCAGGAAATCCGTCTGCTTGTTTGCCTTCCTAGGTCATAAAAAAATAATAAGTTGTTTGTGGAACAATATGCGTGTTAAAAATCGGTATAAATTATATAAATACATACGCTACAACATAGTGGTGTGCAAATATTTCGTTAATATTTAAGAAATGAATTATTTATTTATACCATAACATTTTATGCAACGTAATTCAAGTAGTTATTATTTTCATTACAATCTTTATAATTTACTACAACAAATTTTTAAAAGCCACCTATCAGACGTACTTATAAAAATCTTATTATCAAATATACATTATACCTTACATTTACCTTATTATCAAATATATTATACATTACAACCGTTTCCAACCCTAGCCAGCAAGAAGAAGACTTACTCAGTCTCTAAACTACTCATAACGTTTTCAGGTTTCGGGAGATAGCGAAATTAAAAGACCTCCCACCAAACATAGCGGTTGAGGATGTGGTCTTCGATGCCATTGAAGACACGACTATAGGGGACACGGTGTCCATCGCAGACTTCATTCGGAAATATGGCTCTCACTACATTGCCTCGTATGTGACGGGTAACTCTCTGTACCAGGTGAGAAGCAACTTTTTAAGATTTAAAATTTAGGAAAAGGTAACCTTCTATGGATTATAAATTTTCGCCTACAACATCATTAAATCTGTAGGCCTGCAGTTTTCAACTTAACAATCTCTACTTTATATACTTATATAGATTACAGTTGCAATTAAAAATAAACAAATATGTATCGGTTTTTGTTACTAGCCAGTTTACAACGGTCCATTCATTCTTTTATTCAATATAAAACTTTGTCCTGTCGCACGTCATTCGCCGAATGAACACTTATGAAACGTTTACTATCACGTGAGTGCATTCATGACTGATAACGGGATTTGTTTGAAATAATATGCTAACAGTTTAGTAAACACCACAATTATCGCGATATGGCTATTTTGTTCTTATTACACCTGCTTAGTCCAGTAGTACGTATATATCGCACTCGAAACCTGTGATAGTGTTTAAACTTAGCTTTACCATCACTACTTGTTTCTGTCTCAATCTCAGTTCTTTTGGAAACGATTACAAACTCACTCATAAATGTGAGTTTCGGAAATGGTATAGTACACATACCTAGGGAACCACTACTTTGCTTGTTTGTAGGTACCTACTCTATATCTACCTTAATGATTAAGATTTTCTTCTATTTACATTTAATTTCATGTGAAATAAGTAAATAATATGCAAACTTATTTGAAATGCAGATTTTAATTACATTAACGTAAGTAACTGTTAGGTATATGAAAATGAAACAAATTAATAAAAAACTAATCAAATATTATTCAAATTAAAAAGGCGGTATCTTAGATCGACGGAAGCTCTCCTATAACCTATAATATGCACGGTGCCTATTAGACATCACTGTTATGAGAGTTGTGTGCTTGTTCACTCAGTTGTGCCAGTAAAATACATATAGATTAATAAATTATAAAAATAAAAACTGGCGCTATGTCTACATATTATGTTTTATGAAATACTGTTGGTGTAAGTACTGTACACTTTTCACGATTGGAGCTTGGTGAAACTCCGTTTGTTTTATTTTGCAACTATAGATGCTGTTACGAATACACTTCTGCCTAGATTTTAAGATACTTTATTGAATCAGGTGTTACTTTGCGGAAATCCACTCCAATCCAAATTGCTTTCCGCGTAAGTAGTGTATTTGTTGTGGCAGATAATCCTCCAAATGACTCTGCGATGAGGTGTTCTCTGTGTTGAGTTCTTCGACAAAGTTGGCGAAGGACGTGACAAGTGGTTTTGTTTCCCGTGTTCGGACTCTATTTGTGATCTGATCGCGGAAGTGGGAGGTGGGAACTTTAGGTAGGGTTGTGAAATGTGAAGAACGTGACTATTTATATTGTTTCCCGAGCTCTTCCTCTATTCGTGTTCTGGTCGCGGAGGTGGGCGGTGGGAACGTTAGTTAGGCTTGTCACATTTTGTGTCATTTGGAGAATGATTTGCCACAACAGTTACACTACTTACGCGGCATTAGCAAAATAAAGGCTTATTTTACACCTAGATTTTAAAATAGTTTAATATTATAACAACATACTGAAAAATACTCAATATAGCCTTAAGGATCCTAGATCGTAAGTTAGGAAGATGGCAAGCACTGGTGTTATAACAACAGCAGTAATGTGGAGGATACAATAATGACTCAAGTTACCACTGAAAATGACGACCATTTTTTTAGTTTAGTTTTCCGGGTGGGGCAAGTTATAATGTTTTATTTTCAATTTTCTATTCAAGCGGCTTTGCCCGGAATTACATAAGTGCCCGATCTATGGTAGGTTTACCTCACATTACGTTGTGGAACACGGTAATTCTTCAGGTAATAACAAATTAAAATAAGTATTTTTTCCCCGTTCAAGCAAGGGGCTGGCCAACTTTTTTATAATTTCCTGGGTTTTGCCAGCACTAAAACGGGGAAAGAACAACACTAATTAAATTTGATTATTCAGGTATTCGTATTTTCTCGAGGCGTGTACTCGCGGATCAAGGAGCGAGTAAAGTCCCGAGGCGTGTCTGATATTCCAGTGAGCGAGATGAACAACCTTTTCTCGCCCCTCTTTACCGAACACATTGGTGCCATTAAGGTTTGAATAGTCTTACTGGACATGACCTGCATGTATTCACTTCATTCTTTTATCTTTTAAAGCAACAAAAAATAGACTTCACGGTAAATTTTCTGATTCAATAAAACAATTTTATACAAATCTCTTTAAAAATGTATCGTCACCTTATTTGTAAAGTACATTTTTTAAAGGGTTAGAAAGCGCTGGATCTTCTGTTCTGATCCGGTGTAAGATTTTAAAATTTCAAAGACTCGTCACACGTAGCCCTTGTATGTTCATGTGAAATAAATATTTTCTATTTTTTCTCCACAAACAAACTTGCTCAATTTGCAATACCGTCTTAAGCTATTGAACTAAGATTTTTATCTTTGCTTTTTACAATTTTTTACTTTAAACAAATACAAAGAATACTGTCAGGTCGAGGGTGTATAATTTTCCTACTTATGTTCATCATGCTCAATGGTTTCTCATCATCTGTAACTTCTTTTCTATTTCTTGATTCTTGAATTCATTTCATTCATTCAGCCATTTTATTCATTATCATTATATGTTGGTTGAGAAAAAACTCGAACGGCTTCCTATTTAATAGTTTCTTATGTTTTTGGAAATAATTTAATAAATTTCAAAAATAGAAAAGGGGTTAACGAAAACAAAAAGTTTTCGCATATTCTGCTCTCGTGCCAAAAAAAATTTAAGTTTTTTGGCATTAAATTCGCAAGTTCACGCCCGGGAGCGAGGACAAAAACTAAAATAGTCGTAAATCTTGTGTTGCTCTTACTCCAGGTGTTTGTATTCTCTAGAACTGCGTATACTATGATCAAAGAAAGGCTAAAAAGTAAAGGCGTAGCTGACATAACTGCCAAGGAGTTGGAGGGCTATTTTTCTCCTTGGCAAGCCAAACATATTGGTCAAATTAAGGTAAAATAGATAATAAATAGATAATAAAACAATTTGTGCAATGTTTTAAATAAACAAAAATTCAAGCAATTTGCTAGAATTCGATGTAAAACAAATAAGTTATAAATAGTGTGTTTCGGGCAAAAATGGAAATGTGTTCGTGGTTACAAAAAACGTTTTTCATATAATTTAATGTAAATCTATAAATCTAAACCAGAATAAATGAAAATCGGTGAAACAAGACATCATATTATAAGGACGCGGCACCCATTATAGATTAAGGTCCGGCTGCATATTTATATAGTTAACAAGTACATGCTAAAATCCACATTTTTACTCATATTTATGATTAGGAGAATAACAATCTACCACGGTGCCAATCCAAATGTTGCCGATAGTATTTTTAATTAAATAATTGTTAATTGATTTCGCGGTAAAAATTTAATTATTCAAGTTTTGATATAAAATATCGTTCACTTCACGGCAGTAGGTTTAAAGACTTGGAAAAATCGTAGTTGCCGTTGCGCACTTGGCCGTACTTCTTCGCAGCCTGGCATAAACAGGCATCATTTCGATATATTTATACATACCTACATAACGTAGGTATGTTGGTCTTTTATACATCAAAATAAAGTTAATTTTTCCGTACTATTATGATATATGGTACCCTAATTAAATCTGGCCGTAAGTTAGGGTTACTGGCTGTTGAAGATGTTAAATATTGAAGGTTGAGTGAGAGGAAGCTAGCGCGTACCGTCACCAGTCTAACAATGCTAGTGTTCTCAACCACCAGTTCTAACAATATCAAGAACGACTAAAGAAATAAACACTCCAAAAGAATTGTTATCCTTTCAAAACTACAAATTTAATAGTCACAAAACTAAAGCCAACGTTACTTACCTACGTAAAAGAAAGCTATATTGTGCAAGTACTTTATGAAATCATTTTCTATTTTATTCAAGTAATCAATCATTTATTACATATAAATCAAACATTTAAGTGTATGGAAAATTTATAAAAAATATGACTTTTGATTCCGTGACTTATTTTTAAAAATCTAGATCATAGGAGCTTTCATTTATACTATCATCGCCACTATCACTATCATGGCTGCAAATATTAGAATCGTCGTCATTATTGGAAGATTTGTTTTTAGAATCCCACAGCACACTCGCTGCTTGCGTTGGAGTTGAGTTTCCCAAGAACCATGTTGGTTTTAAGAAACCATCTAATACCAGCCAGTCATTATTTTCCGGGCTGAACTTAATAAAATTAATAAATTAATAATTTTTAGGTTTGGATGTAAATAGCCGTAGCTGCTTAGTTAAGTATACTAACTAGCATTGACGCATGTGCGATAGCTTTAAAACGTCGTACAGCCTGGCAATCGCTATCCTTGTTAGACCGGGATGTTACGCGCTAGCTTCCTCTCACTCAAAATTCAATATTTACCATCGCCAGTACCACTAACTTGCGGCCAGATTTAATTAGGTTACCGTTCATCATAATATTTAGGAAAAAGTAGCTTTATTTTGATAAAGATATATTTTTATATATCTTTTGATCAACATACGTTATGGATATATAAATATATCGAAATCATACCTGTTTATACCTGGCTGCGAAGAAGTACGGCCAAGTGCGCAACGGCAACGCTTTTTCTACGCATTTATTTATACCCACCACCTATTGCCGTGAAGTGAATGATATTTTATTTCAAAACTTGGTTACTTAAATTTTTCCCGCGAAGTCAATTAACAATAATTTAATTGAAAATACTATCGGCCCCGTGTTGGTCCGGGCTCTTTTGTAGAATGGACCACCTGCCTTCCTTGCCAGGCAGCTCGTAAAAGGCGAGCATTGGCTCACCGTCACTAACACCGTGACATCTGACTAGGTGGTAGAGTTGAGTAGCGACTCGCCCGGTTTGGTACCAACGCCTTACCTATTCCTGCCGCCATAACGTCATGACGTGTTCCGGTTCAGAGGGTAAGGTAGCCGGTAAACCTACTTTTGCTCGAGGCCTAACATCCCGGCCTCAGGTTGGCAGCGCACCATTACCACCTTTGGTGTCTTTAGGCGGCGTGAATTTTAAGATCAGGAAATCCGTCTGCTTGTTTGCCTTCCAGTATCATAAAAAAAATCGGCCCTATTTGGATTGGCACCGCGCTAGATTGTTATTCTCCTGATCATAAATATGAGTAAAAATGTGGATTTTAGCATGTACTCGATAACTACACAAATCTGCAGCTGCTATTGCACAAATGCTATTTTAACTCAATTTTATATCTTGTCTGTAGTCAGTAAATAAATTTAGAAAAAATATTTAAATAAGTAGATAACTGTTTGACATTTTTTTGTATTGTCGCAAAAAAAATAATAAAAAAACATACACAATAAAACATTATTGCAATTGTTATTAATGGGTAAAAAACATGAACAATATTTTTTTTATATTTAAATCTGCCCATTGCAGAATGGTTAGATTTTAAAAGTTACGATCATACAAACCATTATCAACCATACACATTATATGTATAACTAATTTGTTCTAGTCATAAACATTAGATTGATACAATTTTCGTTTCATTTCAATCGTTACGATCAAGCATCTCCTGCATCAATCATCAATCAAATAATTGCATGAAATTGTCATTCACTTCTTCAATTTATTCATTTGACATTATTTAAAACTCGATAATGTAGTTCCTAAAAGAGGTTAACATAATATTTTTTACAATTCAAAAAAACATGTATATCGTGAGTTTTTTCTGTCCAAAGTAAAATTGTCTAATTTAAGTATTTTACAATAATATGATATATTATTTCCCAGGTGGCAAGCGGAAATAAAACAGTAGAGAACTGGGCCATGAAGCGACTTCGAGTACATTATTACATTTTTTCATATCCCAGTCTCTTGAAACTTCACGGAGAGCCGGGATTATTGAGGAATTTGGATACCTTATTGGGCAACGAAGCCTTATTGCAATTAGAATTGAAAACATTATCTCCCGCATTCAAAGACAATAAGAAAAAACAGTGGTTTGAAGAAGTCATAGACAATTACCTAAAACTATGGGAAAGTAACATGTGATACCGGTAGAATAATTTATATTTTTAGATGAATTTATTGTGTGTTTAGCAAACTAGTGTTTATGTGACGGACGGGAGAACGTAGGCAAACTATTTGGTGACTACATTTTGTTTTAGAACCTATCTTATAATATTTCAAAATATTTTTCTGTGAATTTATCGATTTGTATCGAACACGTAGGAGACAAACTAACCGAATTCGGGAAGTTAGATTCATCTTATGTATCTACTATCTACATGTATGGCAACATAACTACGGGTTGTGGTTTATTTAAAATATACATACCGCTTCATTGGTCGCCTAACTACACTGACCAACCGCGAGGCTCGGGTTCGATTCCTGACTGGGGCAGGCGTTTGTGTGATGAACATTTAGATGTCTGCATTTTCCGGGTCTGGGTGTTTATTAAATTCATTCTGGTATCTATTTAAGTACTTCTATGTATTAGTATCGTTGACTAACACTCGTAACACAAGTATATAATTTGTTTAATTGGGCGTTAGATTCAATTTGCGTAACTTGTCTAGGAATATTTATTTATACAAAATACTTATCACTAAATTTAAGTGAAATTTGATAGGGAAGAATAACTTTCTAAGTAAGCCTGAGCAACGAATTTATAAGCTTACTTGTCACAGTCCACGCTTAAGTTATTGAATGAATGAAACCGATTGTGACCGATGCGGACCCGTAAGTGTTACCGCTAGCCAAATACAGGCAGCATACTTGGACCTAAATCCCAATATGTTACTTGGCTTGGTCAATTGTGGCCAAACACTACACGTCAGCTTCTGACAGCTTGCCGTCTTTTGACAAATATGGACCTTCAATTATATTTAAATAAAACTTTATTTAACAAATATGTCATGTTTTTCATCACATTACACAAGTTTGACATTTTACCGCTATAAACAATCTCTATTTGTTATTATAGTTATATTGTAGAGCTTACTCTCAAAAAAATTCTGTTACTGTTACCTACTTCTGTCACGAACTTAAAATTTCTGACGAAACTTTTGTCAATTTTAGAGATGTTAAGATACTTGCTATGTATACTTATAATCAAATCAAATTACCATTTGTATTATGTATATTTGTATAGATGAATCTCAATGTGAGGGTAGTACGATATTTTTATATAAGTATTTTATACCAATTACAATAAGATAATTAAGTTATGTACATACAATTTGTGATAAATAAAATATAAGAATATTTTTAAATATAGGAAATATTATTTTTGTTACTAAATAGTGTTTATGAAAACTATTAGGAAAGTTATACGTAACAGGTTTTTGTTAATAGAAAAATTATTATTACAATAGGCCTTGATCAAAATCTGCAAATGTTTTAACGTTATTATAGTTCTTATTGAGAAGGGAGCATAAATTATATTTTTTCGATTGACAGCAGTAATAATATTTGGGTATGATACTTAGCATCCCAGGGTCAGAGATGGCAGTTAGGTCTTATTCTTAACTTAAGCAAGCAAAGTGATATTTATCAAAGTCTGGAGATGTTTGTACACAGTAAATAGATTTTGAAGGTAATTTATAAGTATACAATTCAAATCCAATAATGATGGTCCAGCGTTTTCCGGCCGACTCGTTCGCGTTGGCTTAGAAGTAAGCATACACGCCTCACGCAATCGACCAGCCGCGAGTTTCGGGATCCATTCCGCGACAGGGGTAAACATTTCCCTGATGAACATCGATGTCTGTGTATCCGGTTTGGGTGTTTATTATATGGAGGCATATTTATATCAATTTAAGTATTTCTATGTATCAGTATCCTTGTCTCAATACCCATAACACGACCACATGATGTGCTCACTTTGGGGTTAGATCAATTTGCGTATTTTGTCCAGAAATATCTACGAGTATTATTACTATTAATCAATTTTAATTGACTGGCCAATCTGTAGAAGTTTTATTTAAATAGCAAATAAACATATGAATATCTAGCTTATGTTGAGAAATACAAAAATAATTGAGTGATGAAATTGAAGTAGTATGTATGTACCTAAAATCAATCTTTGAAAGCATGCCTTTTGTGAATGGTCGAATCAAACTCAATCATAATAAATCATGATATACCTATGTATATTTTTAAGGTACCTTTTTATGATTGTCGACAAGTAGAGCACCTGTCATTTGTGTTTGGAATTATCATATTTTATAATATACCTTTTTCACCAAAACAAAAATATTCTATAGTGACTCCCGAACCTATGTCGGGACTCGGAGGTAAACTCATTTTGTAAAGTATAGTATATCAAACTTCCATATATTAAATGTTTTGTGGCAAATTACAAAAATGATACTAAATTAAATTTCCAAAAAAGTGCCTTAATAACTGAAATTTAGATCATTTAGAATAGATGTACTTATTTGTGAACATGTAATGGCTTCAAAAGATTCTAAGATTTATGTGAATTAGTCTAAGAGCTTTTTTTTTTTTTTACAACTACAACTAACAAGCTTTTAATTACAACAAATTATTTTTACATAAAAAAAGGATTTTAACATAATTTAAATAAAGTTGAATGTTTTGAAATCAACAAAAGTCTTCTTAGACAACTCGTCATTACATTATAATATCTAATAACTAATTAATATTTTGTAATATCTAAATTATCACATTTGAAATTTTTGGTAAAATTTAAATATTAAATTCATGTTTTTAATTAACTAGATTGCCATTTTACGTTGAGATGAACGTAAAAAAATCGGGAATTGCCTCACAGTACAAAATAATTTATTGCAGTTCACTATAAATCCCTCCTTCTTAAAATTAAAAAATGCTTAATATTAAAATCAAATATTATGGTAACAGTAATTTAATTATACGTGTTGTGTTAAATCACGTCAACTCTTACCTAAATCATGTTTATATATTGCACGTTGTAAACGTGACAGATGAACAAACAAACGTATTTCCACCTAATTGATAATGTACAAATAAAGGAATTACTTTACAATGCATTTATACAGAAATGAAAACATGTAATGTAAAAAACGGAAAAAATAAATGAAATATAAATACACGAACTCTGTTATTTTCAACCGACTATCAAAAAAAAGGTCCTCGTCACAAAATAAAGACAGGTACAGACGGCAATCTGCATACAATGTGCGCTCGAGCAACGCACACATAGACACATCTCACGGACTCGATGTTGTGAACCAATGTAGACCACTGCGATGGGGAGTGTCATTCGCTTGATATTAATTTTTGATATTAAAATTGATATTAAAAAAATGGATTAACAAAAAAATATACTCACATGTATATACATGGTGGACAGAGAATATCAAGTGGCAATATGAAGATTCCTGCTTAACATTCATTACTCTTTTTTTTACAAACACGCCGGTTTCGGATGTCCTAAATAAAACTGAACACTAAATGCTGAAACTAATATGTAAATTTAAAACAATAAAAGATTTCTTGGTTGCTGGGTTGTTTGTTTTTTTTACTTCGGAAGATTGGAAAGAGTGATAGCTCATAGCTTACGGTAGATAGAATTAAACTTGTCTTAATTTAAAATAATTTGTAATAAATATTGAAGCTTAAGGAAAATTAAAAAAAGCAATGAAGGTATTTAAAAATATAAATAATTATATTTTATAAATTTCAAACTATGGTGGCACTTCACGCTGCGGTAGAATATATGTGTAAATGTTTTTAACAAGGTCTTAAAATACATAAATAATTTTAATTTAATTCAACTTCATTTTGTTAAAACGCTTCAGTAATTATTAGTTTACAATTCCATTCTTTCTGGTTTATTCTCAACAACAAATCAAATAATTAGTTACGAGTGCCACTACTAGTTTTTTATACATAATCCAAAATGGCAGCACTAGCACGACCACCGACTGTAGTTGTCAAAAGCGAAGTATAAACATAATATTGACTTCTTTACCTGTGAGTTTTTTGTTTAATCGTGATTCTTGGTGATTTTAACGCCCACCATGCTGATTGACTTGGTTCACGTTCCACCGATCACGCGGAAAGATCTGTTCACGACTTTGCCCTGTCCTATGATCTCATGCAACTGGTCACTTCGCCCACACGAATTCCGGATGTGGGGGATCATACGCCTTCACGGGTAGACCTTCTGCTAATTCAGAGAACTATAAAGTCTCCGTCGATGCCCCTCTTGAATCTTCCGACCACTGCTTAGTCCGGAGTGCAGTGTTCATCACACCTTGTGTGCGGCTACAACTATCGGGCCGACGTCGAGTTTGGCATTATAGGTTAGCACATTGGGACGGGATGCGATCTCTTTTTGCATCCTGCCCTTGGAGACAGATTAGCTTCACGCCGGTTGATTCAGACATCGTTGCTAATGCTGTAACTGATGTGGTGCTGCAGGGTATGAAACTTTATACTCCGTTTTCTTCAGTGCCTATTGGAGGCAAATCCCAGCCTTGGTTTAGGCGTCCCTGTAAGACGGCACTTAGCCATAAGCGGAATGCGGATGCTACTAGGCCTGAGCCATGGCAGCGTAGTCTTGCGACGAAAACACCAGCTCGAGTAAAAATAAGTATAACTCTGCCCCTAGGTCTTTCAAAAGAGCTATTGCCAGGGCAAAGTCCGAGCACATTGGGATTGGCGAGAAATTAGCCCGCTTACCTTCGGGAACAAGAGCGTTCTGGTCTCTTACCACGGCTGTCCAAGGAAATTTATCCAATTTTACACCGGAGTGATGCCTCACTGGCCCATGATGCGAAAGAGAAAGCCGAAATCCTAGGCTCCCTTTTTGCTTTCAATTCGACTTAAGATGACCATGGAAACACGCCGCCGACCATCAGGCGGTGTGAAGTATATATTTTCCTTTAGATTCCTCAAAGGTCGGCAACGCATCTGTGATACTCCTGGTGTTGCGGATGTCCGTTGGTGGAGATGATCACTTTCCATTAGGTTACCCACTTGGTCGTTTGCCTCCGCTTCTATAAAAAAAAGGTGTTTTATGTTTACGGAGTCTTTAAGTATTTCAATATATCGTAACAGGCAAGAGACAACTGGCATCTTTTCTACGTTATTAGGCTTACAAAAAAAGTAAACTAATGGTAAGAAATAAACGTTGCCCATTGTCTTGTCAGTGGTAGTGTATGGTAGATAGGGTAAAACTCGATCGTTAAAATTTTTTGCTTTAATTAATTAGTGCTAACCTAGTAGTAAATATATTTAAATGAATTTATATGTTAAAATATATAAATAAAAAAATTAAAACTACAATATATTTAATTGAGTTAGATATTTGCACACCACAATGTGGTGGAATATGTTGGTATAAACACGTATTCTGTAACAACTTTTAAACACACATATTAAAGTATCTTCACGCCCATATCCCCGAAGTGGTAGGCCGAGGCACAACCAGGGCACCCACGACTAGCCGAAGACACTAAATCCCACAATGTGATAGGTGGCAAGCCTATGGCCAACCGGGCACATTTCCAATCTCGACCAACATTTTTTTTAAATTAGAAAATTGGAAAAATCCAATTTTCTTTTTGTTGGCCGACTCGGGATTCGAACCCGGGACCTCATGCAGTCAAGTCCAACACCTGGACCGCTAGACCACAGAGGCGATACACACATATTCCGCAAATAAATAAATTTCATTTCATTTCAAGTGAATGCCGGGTCTCGGGCCCCATTGAGGAACTAGTTTTCTTCTTTTTAACTAGCAGCTCTTAAAAAACGAGCGTCGTTTTTTTTTGTCAAAAACAACATGATATTAAGGTTGTAGAGGTTTGCGGCCAGTCCTCCGGTTTGGCATATTTAGACATTATATACATATTTCTACTGGTATAACATCAACGTACTCCATTTTGTGTTCTAAATTGGAGAGTTCAGAATAGTCACCTATGTATGTCTTTCCGCTATCCAATCTTATTATTAATAATAATTGCCTCTCAATTTTATAAAAATAGATACTAGTATACCAGATAGTAAAAGAGCCAACTTGAAGCTGGGTCGCCATAACTGTTGCGTGAGGTTACACATTTATACACTGGGTATGATGTTGTACTGGTGCGGTGATGTAGTCACCTGTCCACTGACCAGACCACTTGTACTTTTTATACTGAATAGTGTACGCTTCGGCCAAAACTTGAAAGCGAACGCGAAAAAAATACTGTAGTGAGCTGACGTGACTTCCCCAAGTTGTTGCACACCTCTCCACGTGAACTTGCTTTATTTGCTAAAATTTACCTCTTTCATGTTTCATGAAAAGTAGTATCCTTAAGCTTTTTGAACACGATAATAAGTAACATATGCATAGCATTTACTGACTCTAAACAACAAAGATGTAAGCGGTAAGCGTTCAATGCATCGTCTAACCGGGATATATCACACCACACACCTTTTGATGCCATATCCCAGCCTCAAAAATATCGTACGGCTGCCCTGTAAAGGCTTATAATGCGAGGTTCCCAAAGTGCGTGGTGCCGCCGACGGACGCGGGGCAGCACCGCCAACACTTTGTGACACCACAGACACGTCTGCCTTACTATGTTATTTTATAATCTTGGAAGGTAAACAAGCAGACGGATTTCCTGATGGTAAGAAATTCACGCCGCCTAGAGACACCAAAGGTGGTAATGGTGCGTTGCCAACCTGAGGCCTGGATGTTACGCCTCAAGTTGTATATTGGTTCACAGTTAACAATCTTCTTTTAAATGGTATTACCATTTGACGAAGTGTATTAGATTTTCAATGCCCAATGTTAGGCTAGTAGATTCCAATGTACAACTAAATGGATCTAAACTGGATCTGGTTGAATCCACTGTCATTTTTAGGCATCACAATTGATAATAAATTACAATGGGCCCTCATATTGAGAAACTGGCAAATAGGCTTAGTTCAGCAGCATTTGCAGTAAAAAAATAAGAACATTAACAGATGTTGAAACGGCCCGAATAGTGTAGGGTATGTGAGCCTATTCGCGTCCACCGTTTAAAAAACACTTAAAAATAAATGTACTAACAAATTAGGGAAATTAAAAGTCGTTTCTGCCTATTATACAATATATTAGGCACATCCATACACAGACAAAAGAACTGTTCGCGTAATTTTTCCTGTTTAGAATAAAACAATTAATCTTAACTAATAAAAAAGTTGTGTAAATATCCATAATTTTAGTAAAAAAATAGTGAACCGGCGCGCGTTTCATATGTAATTTTTCAATGTTTTAAGTTTAATTAAAGATTGTATTTGTTCCTAGGCCTTGAAAATTATTAAAAGAATAAAAATATTGATGATTTGATTGATTATTTTATTTTTTAGAGTTAAAATGAGGTGGACGCGAACTGGTATACCAATATTACGATTTAGCCAGTTTGCGTCCTGGGTGGACGCAAACTCATCTTTCTATTTCTAACTTGATCCTTTATTTTAATGTAAAGAAATATGTCATAAAGATGGGGTTTTATTTTATTTCTACCATTATTATTATTATGCTTATTTAAATAGCCAATTTGCGTCCACTTAATTATGGTAATAGAAAAAGATATAGATGTCGAAATTTACCTGGACGCAAACTGGATGGACGGATTATACTATATACCAGTTTGCGTCCACTTGTTTATTTAAATATTAAATCTTACGTAACTGTTTAATAAAATTTAATCAGACAGTTATAGGTGGTAGTCGGTAGAGTGCATTATATCATCCCATCGGGACTAGTACCCACCGCCGCTCCGGAAGGGAACAAGCGCATTGAACTTTTTCTGCCTTCTTCCACTCAACACACAAGTAGCTGTATGATAAATTTTAAATACATAAAAACAATTATGAAATTATATTCAGGCTCGTATTCCACAAAGAATTTGACAAAGGTGCAACTAGGGCACGCAAGATTAGCCTAAGATACTTAGTTCCACAATGCGATAGGTGGCAAACCTATTGCCAACCGGGCACATGTTCTATCCCGGATGACGATGTTTTCATTAGAAATTAATAAAGATAAAGAGCATTTTAAAAATGAAAGAGGGAACACGATAGGTAATAATAGTTAGGAAAAAAATTGAAGGAAACTAAAAATTTTTGTGAAATGGACGTGCTTGATGTGAAATCTATAAAAGAAAATTTACTTACTACTATCTTTTCAAATTTACTAATCCAACAAAATCTACTAAATATTTTTAAATGTCTGTATTCTAGAATTAAGATATTTTGAATAAAAACAGAAAAATTTTATGACCTAGTGGTGACCTGCCTGCTATAAACAATCGATGATGTAATTTTGGCCTCCAAATCACCTGAGCTGCAAACAGTAATGAACTAATTAATGTTGATTGGAAAGAAAAAGGCGTATCTACATTTGAATAAGAAATGAAACCAAAATAGCATATGAAAGAGATGTAGCCAGAACGTATTCAAGAGTTTTAGTAGACGTAGTGTTAACAAATGAGTTTGTTTGTCCAGGTAGTGCTTTTAGCAGGGGTAGATAGTTTGATTAACATCATTCGTAGCAGTGAGATCCGAGAAAGAGGGGAATTAAAAAGTGTTGGTACAATAATGAGTAAGGGCATGTTC
>NJDC01004614.1:106051-136123 GCA_002245475.1 Calephelis virginiensis
TTTAAAAATGAAAGAGGGAACACGATAGGTAATAATAGTTAGGAAAAAAATTGAAGGAAACTAAAAATTTTTGTGAAATGGACGTGCTTGATGTGAAATCTATAAAAGAAAATTTACTTACTACTATCTTTTCAAATTTACTAATCCAATAAAATCTACTAAATATTTTTAAATGTCTGTATTCTAGAATTAAGATATTTTGAATAAAAACAGAAAAATTATATGACCTAGTGGTGACCTGTCTGAAACAATCGATGATGTAATTTTGGGCTCCAAATCATCTGAGCTGCAAACAGTAATAAACTAATGAATGTTGATTGGAAAGAAAAAGGCGTATCTACATTTGAATAAGAAATGAAACCAAAATAGCATATGAAAGAGATGTAGCCAGAACGTATTCAAGAGCTTTAGTAGACGTAGTGTTAACAAATGAGTTTGTTTGTCCAGGTAGTGCTTTTAGCAGGGGTAGATAGTTTGATTGACATCATTCGTAGCAGTGACATCCGAGAAAGAGTGGAATTAAAAAAGTGTTGGTACAATAATGAGTAAGGGCATGTTCCGCTGGTTCATTCATGTTGTAAGAATGGCAGATGAAAGATTGCCAGTACAGACATACATTGCGAAAGTGGATAGATGTACTTAGTTACCTGGGAAGACCTAAGTAGACTTTCCATAGTCAATTTTAACCCACGGCCAACTCTTGTCACCACAATCTCCACGATTAGCTTTTTATTGTATGAAAAAAGTAATTATTGTGAGGGAGCTAGTAACACTTGGTACTCGATATTCTCTGCCAACCCAGCAAGGGACTTGGCGTGAACATTTGTATTTTATACAGTAATCGTTGAAACCCAATGTTTCTTTCAAATTTCTTAATAAAATTTCCGTGGACGCCAACTGGTCCATGGGTGAACGCGATCTGGAAATTGTGGACACGAACTGGGTAAATCGCCTTACTTCGGTTATTTTATTTATTAAAAATAATCACTTAGACATTTTGGATAAAACTTAGCTTCATCCTAAAATAGACTATACTACGGATGGGTTACAATATTAGTTAATTCAAAACTAGATCCAGAACATTTTTATATTTTACCTCAAACCTGCAAACTCCACTAAGTGGACGCGATCAGGCGCAACGACCCTATTTTAGCTATTTTCATGGTTTCATGTCTTATAGGATACTTCTCTGGGGAAATTCTGCAGATATAGATACTATATTTGCATTACAAAAAAGAGCTATTAGAGCTATTTATAATCTTAATGTAAAAGATTCCCTGCGAGAAAAATTCAAAGAAATAAATATTTTAATCTTCAGTTCTCAATACATTTATGAGAATTTAATATATGTTAAAAAAATCTATGTATGTTTACCAAAAAATTTAATGTTCACGATGTAAATACGAGGGATAAAAATAATCTAGCCATATACAAAACTCTACAATAAGCTGCCCATTAGAGATCTACCTTTAATTAAAAATTATGTTTAAAAAATGTATAAAAGCAAAAAGATGAACATGAAAAAAAAGATGAACATGCTTGGGGATAGAGGTTTCAACCTCACACTACAATTTGTAATATGATTTGTTGTACCTTTTATTTAAGTTAAAATTAGATTGTAATTTGTATTTTTAATCCAATTTGTATTGTAACTATTATTATTGAAAAAAGACAAGTGCGTCTTTCGCCGGATCTTCTCAGTGTGTGGCTGCGATTACGATCCGGTGGTAGTTTAAAAAATGTCGACGAGTACAAGTACCACTTGTATGGTTCAAGTGTATAAAGATTTTTCTGATTCTGATTTTGATTCCTCGAGCAAAAGGTAAGTTTACCGGTTACCCTCTGAACCGGAACACGTCACGTCGGTGTCACAAGATTTTCGAACTGAGTCGCCAGATACCGGAACACAAAATGGTTGCATCGTTTTCTTGAATTAATTAATTAATTTTCTTGAATTAATTAATGTTTTCCAAATTTTCAAAAAAAAATACAAATTACGGAAAAATCTATAAAGATTTGTGTCTTTATACATAGTTTTTTCTTTATTAATTTCCTTTTACTTTTACTTTTTTATTTTTTGTGATTTCTGTTGTGTACAATAAAGAGTTTATAATAATAATGTAGTTACTTACGAAAACATGACGTGTAAGATAATCCTGCTGCTACCGATTTACTCAGCACACGCACACAACTCTTGACCTGAAAATAACATTGGATCAATAAACTTTAATTGAGAAATGGATTTATTAAATATTGAACTAATATTAATTTACCGCATTTTTTTATTTTCTCTGGGATAACATTTTTGTCTGTCAATTTGTGTAGTATTCTTGATTCATATTTTTAAAGAAAGAAACACTTGTACTGTTTTACTTATCACTTATAATTTATTACTTTGTAATTAGTAGCCTACCGGTTTTGCTTATACAGCATCATCAGGGCTAAAGTTTAAGTTTTAGTTTAGTTTAATAGTTTAAGTTTAACTTTCTTTACAAATATGAATATTTGGAAGTTTCACCAAGCGCCGACGATGGAAAATAACAAATATATTCTTGACTCGCAATGCTTACAGTCAGCATTGTAAACGTCAACAATATTTTACCATGTCGCTTTTTTGCCATCAAAATGCATATTTTTACTTAAAAAAATGTTTCTAAAAGCCTTAATCAAATAAGGAGTGTCAAAGATACCAGTTATTGTTTAGTTCATTCAATGAGGTGATTTTTAAACCTGACCATACCCTTTTTTTGCATAAAAACTGAGTGTATTTAGTTAGCGAAAACATAAAAGTGATTTTATTTAAATTTAACTATGTGGGGACGCGTAAGAATCTTGGCGTGTCCAGATAATTACATGAAAATTGATAATAAGTTTCAAGTTTCACCAACTGGATACACGTGTGTCCAATCTCTTGTGTCGAGTTTGTAAATCACCAAAGTAAATCGTTATGGTCAATTAAAATTAGTACCTGGATGACCGAGCTTAGCTCAGTTTTTTTTATAAATTGTGTTTTTTGGAAATTATATTTAAGTACGACCCATAATATAAAATTTCTTAGCAAATACTCATTGACTTCGTATCACTTAACGACGCCATCTGCTGGAACTTTATTGCTCACAAAAAATAGTATTATTATTCGCCAATAGATGTCAGGAAGGAAGGAACCTGTTTTTTCAGCAGTTTCCTGATAACATTTTTTATTTTTTTCTGTACTTTTTAATGATGTTACTTGGCAAGTTTTCACACACATTGTTATAAACCTACTAAACGCTATGTGTCAAGTATATAATTTTTTATTAAAACTTGTCAAGTAACATCATTAAAAAAATGTTATCAGGAAACTGCTGAAAAAACAGGTTTGCGTTCCTGTAAGTATTAGAATTTTAGGTATTTAATTTTATGATATTTATTCAGAATCTACTCTTCAAACTGCGGAAAATCAAGTGTCCATTCCTGTAACTTCTTTAACTGAGGTATGTGTATGGAACTTGGTACTTATTTTGATCTCACTTCTTTTATAGGCGAAGCATTCCCATATTATCGAACTTGGCAGCCTTTCACATTTATGGTTTGGGTGGGATTTCATTTATTTTTGTAAGGTTGTTTATTTTATTTTTAATTTATACGTACGAGTATACAATAAATAATCTCCGAACACCTATAAAGTGTACCTACTTACAAATATTTAAAACAACATCAACATATTTAGTTGGTACCTTAGTAAGTATGCTACGTACCAGCATTATAATTGGTGGCCTATTGTGTACCCTAGAATGGGCAGTGGTAGTGCAGTAGCATCTCACTATTAGCTAATCTTTGACCACATTATGATCGTGAAACCACCGCGCCGGATGTCTGCCGAGCTGACGAGTGGCTAAGTATATAAAATATCTGAATCCGTCCAACAGACAGTTTTATTTTCATGAATTTTTAACCGTGGATTTAGCGCATAGGTATTGGTTTGGTACTGACCCTGCTTTGCACGCCGTATGCCGTCGCGGGTTCGATTCCCGCGACAGACAAGCACAGAGGTTTGTCTTGTGTCGGGCGCATTTATCATTAATCTGGGTATACATGTAGGTACCGACTTAAATAAGTACTTAAAGTATCTTCACGCCCATATCCCCGAAGTAGTAGGCAGAGGCACAACCAGGGCACCCACGATTAGCCGAATACACTAAGTCCCACAATGTGATAGGTGGCAAGCCTATCGCCAACCGGGCACATATCCAATCCCGAGCAACATTTTTTTTATTAGAAAATTGGAAAAACTAAATTTTCTTTTTGTTGCCCGACCCGGGATGCGAACCCGGGACCTCATGCAGTCAAGTCCAACACCTGAACCGCTAGACCACAGTACTTACTTATTACTTTTTCATTTTCGCTGCATACTTATAGTGGATCAAAGTTACACAGTAGGTATTCGTTATTTTCGAAAGTGACTCACACTTGGCCGTTTTTAGATTTTTACTTTAATTTGATTAAATACAAACCTTCGTAATTAATTTCAGGTTGGGACGACCATTGGAAGATAGATCCATTTCGTTCGTTTTAATTCCTTAGGGGTATAAATTTACAGCTTCATTATTTTTGAAACTGACTCACAGTTGGCCATTTTCAGATTTTTCCCTTTACCTTGACCTAAAGACCTACATCCGTGCCAAATTTCAAGTCAATACGACCATTGGAATTGGTCTGGGTGTTTGATGAGTGAGTCAGTCAGTCAGTGAGTGTATAGTAAAAATAACGATTTTCTGACATAAATATCTCAAGAACTACAATAGGTATATTAATGAAATTTTGTATTTTAGATAAGTAAGGAGGTCTCAACAGATACTAGAAATTCCATATGCGTAGATAAAATAAATTTTGAGTTAAAGGGGGGTCGAAATTGGCCCGACATGGTTCGTGTAATATAACCCACGGCCGGTGTGTCGCTTTTGTTTTGCTCGAACTTGGCGGACACACTGCTGTATGTCTAGATAAATGTGGATGTTTTAGGACAAATAAACTCGTACATACTTAACGCTGCCTCTATACTTTTGGTTAATTCCCATCTATCCATCGCCCAATCTAGACAATACCGAAGTCAAATTTACCCAGATATCTGACCTATATTATTCTAAACATCCGTCCCTACGATCCATGGCTTATCTTAAAAATGAGGCCGTGGTCTGAATCATAGACTAGGCGCTTTATCACAAGAGCAAACCCATACATGGCCGATAGTGAGTCGTTCAACTTTAAAAATTTGCTATGATAATACTTAATCTTTTACAACAAATATTTTAATAATAAGATGTATTTTTCAAGTAGAACTTTCATTACTTTTCCTACCGTTTTATAATAGTGGTATGTGACGACTGTATGTACTATAATATATAGTATAGTAACAACCACAAATGATTGCACTGTCCTGATTGATCACGTTGTAACAATTTGTAGTTTTGACCTATATTATCTAGTCAGATGTTTCACAGTTAAGATTGAATTTTGAAATGTCAAGTAAATTTTTTAACCATCGATAACTTCTACAAGCTTTTTTGACTTGTAACATAAATTCCTAGATTTGTTCGGGTAGTATCTTGCAAGTTGTTTTTTACATTTGTATTTAAATTGGATTACAATGTAAAGTAAATGGTTCTTCTCAAGCCTAATGCTGGCGATAGCCCTTACAAATAAAAGCTTGTCATTTTTTTTTCTTAATAAGAAGCTCTACTGAGCATCTACTTCGACATTACAATCTAGTCTATAGACTAATGAGGAATTCAAATTTCACTTAAACTTTTGAGCTACAGTCTGTAAGTATAAGTCCATCAACTTTTACTAAGTCTCACTAAAAATAAGTTCCATTAGTATCTTGAACTAAAACACTGTAAATCTAAATAAAATGATTTAATTTGCAATTTTCCGCCAAAAAATTTATACGTATTATGGCGTAACTAAACAGGCAAAACAGTGCGCTAAGAATGAATTGGACTTACCGGAAGCTAAAACTCTCAAATATATCCAAGTCCACACAATAGACACCACTAAACTGTTTTATTAGCACCAACAATACACACACTACTAAAAGTTCAACGTACAAAACTATTATCTTTGGGTGTAAAAAGCTTATTTACAAACGTCCCTTCTGATTAGTGCATCAATTTAATATCTAAAATACTAGATAGACGTGGTTTACATCCTGGAGAAATGAATGAAATTATAAATATTACCAGCATATGTATGGCAGAAAACTATTTTAAGTTTAATGGTAACATATATATTCAAAAAGATGGTTTAGCTATGGGCTCACCTCTTAGTCTATTAATGGCTGAATCTTTTATGGATTATTTTGAAAAACACCATTATTGTAGGTCATCGACATATTTTGTATTATTTTAGACATCTTGATATGTTGGACAGCCACAGAGAGACAACTAGACCTATTTTTAAATAGCTTAAATAAAAAAACATCCAAAAATCAAATTTAAATTAGAATTGGAAAGTAATAACTCATAAAATTTCCTCGACTTGACAGTTACAAGATTAATAATAAACATCTTTTGAGATCTTCTGTAAGCCAACTTACACCGATACTGCTATCCCCGCGTCGCCTTGTCACCCTTGGCAACGCAAAATAGCCGCTTTCAATAGCTTTGTACATAGATCTTTTACAGACATCTTGGCCTTTGAGTAAAGAGAATTACAAAAAAGAACTTAACATCATTGTAAAGCTGGCAGTTGCTAATGGTTATAGTAGAGATTTAGTTGAAAATCTAATTAAAAAGAAAATAAAGAAAAATGTTTCACGACTAATCTATACAGTGCCATCTCAAATCTAGTTTGACCTACGTAGGACGAGCTTCTGAAAATGTTCAACGACATTTAAAACGTAATAATATCAATGTTGCATTTAGAACCCAAAATTCATTAAGAAACATATTATGCAACGGTAAAGACAAAATTGACAAAAATGTAGATGTTCTGAATGCAACAGTGTATACGTTGGTCAAACTGGTCGTAGTTTTGAGTCTCTTTACAAGGAACACATATCGGCTGTCAAAAACATTCGTCCAGATAAATCGCATTTTGCAAAACATCTTATAGATACTGGGCATACGTTGGCAGCAGATCATACTTTTGAATTAGTCCATACTTGTAATAAAGGATTAAAATAAATAAATAAATATACTAGAACAACTAGAAATTATTAAATGTAATAACGAAGACTCAATTACACTGTTAAACGAACAAACAAATTTGACTGATTCACCCCTGCTACACAAGTTTAACAACAACGGTGCTACCCCCATCATGCGTACTCACTAAAGCACACCCGCACGAACTCGCGAAACCCTATAAATAGAGAGAGTCGCATGCGCGCGCGCCAGTATCTGCTCGACCGTCGTGGAGTGCAGTCGAATTCTCCTGATGTTGCTTCATTTACGAAGGCGAAACGTACGTTGAGTTTTTAGTAGTGTATGTATTGTTGGTGCTAATAAAACAGTTTAGTGGTATGTATTGTGTGGACCTGGATATAATTGGGAGTTTTAGCTGCCGGTAAGTCCAATTCATTCTTAGCGCACTATTTTGCCTGTTTCGTTACGCCATAATACGTATACATTTTTTGGCGGAAAATTGCAAATTAAATAATTTTATTTAGATTTAAGTATGGATAACGCCTTCTTCTATCAATTTTCTTAAAACAATGTCACTTGATTTTAGCACTATATACACAGCACTACACTAGTTCATACGGATTTTTCCTTTTCAGCCTCCTCGTTGTATATGTAATATCGAGGATCTGGATTGTCTTAATGTTCAAATGATGGTGATGAGCTTTTGCACTTTTTTATAATATAACTGACAAACTCCACTTTGAGAACCCAATAAAGGTCATCATTTCATATGTACCAGGGAGCATTTGCAATGTCTCTAATCACTTTGTTTTAAAACCTTCACATATACACAGTATATACAGTACAGTACTTCATATATACAGTATGTCTTTTTAGTACATCCCCATAACTGAATACCACAAGTCTATATTGGTCTTAGGACTTGTTTATATAACAATAGTTTATATAGGATTGATAATTTCGAATGTCTGCCAATAACCCAACACATATTTCTATAGCATATACCCAACACTTCTTTCAAATGAACTTTCCAGCGTAGCTTTGTATCGTGAGTCATACCCAGGTATTTAGCTGTGTTGGTGTATGGCACTATTTGCTCATTGATGTAAATTGGTACATCTTTTACTTTTTGTTAGTGAAATTCCGATTGTGTGTTGTTTTTTATTTGTTTATTTATCTATGTTGTAAAGTAATTTCTAATGAAGCTGGGGTTTTCGAGGAATGTTTTGTATTTGTATGATTATGTGCGTAGTTTGTGTGATTAATATTATTAAGTGGCTTTTTTATGTAAGCAACAAATATTGTATGATCGATATTTAATCTTTTAAAAGTATATAAACACCATTATAGTATTTTATTTGCGATTATTGTATAATATAACTTTACTAATAACGGGTTGTACATTGTTTTAACTATATTTGTACGGAATTTGTATTTCTTTTTGTTATTGAAAAATCTGATATCTATCAAGACTGAATGGGGACCTGAAAATCAGTGTTAAAGCAAAATGATTTAACAATATATACTGAGTGTTTCTCCCATTAGTAACACAGCACTGCACATTGCGTATAAATTATATTCTTATTTAATATGTTTAACTGTTGTTGATTTATGTGTTCCTTGCATAGTTCTTTTTATCTACATTTTTTTTTCATTGTAATGTGATTAGTGAATGTGTATTAATAAATGTTTTCTTTTTTTCTAAATGTTTTTTCTTCAATATACGGCGCAAAATGTTTGCGACTTGTATAGAAAGTTTACCTCTTAGTTTGTAAATTAAGCCTGAATGCCAAATTATATCAAATGCTTGTGCGACGTCCAAGATAAGTGTCGAACAAACTTTTTTTTCTTCTAACGACTTTTGAATGATATTTTTGATTCTGTGTACTTGATCGATAGTACAAAGTCATCTTAAATGGGTTTCAGCCTTAATAGGCCTTTTCGAATAACTTGAGGAGGTTTGCCAGGCTTAGAAACCATAATTACTTCTGCTACCTTCCACAATCTAAGTGCATATTTTAATCTCAACGCTGCATTAGTATGATTTGTAAGTTTAACTATTCCTTTTTAGATAACCTAAGTAAAAAGGTAAGGTTAGGTACAATTAAACATGTTATCAAATAAAACGTATATTTTAAAACTTGTGTTAAACCAATTTTGTTTGACCCACTGCTCGTGTAATCCGTATGTTAAGGTTGTGTTATCATTGTGAGATCAAATTGTACAGGTACTGAGGACCCACGACTCCTGAGTTAGTGCTATTACTTACTCTGTGATAAATGATACCTCATGCGCAGTAACAGATTGTCGTGGACCATATGCAATATCTTACTCGCTCTTACTTACGTTTGTTTGTAAACCTCGTGCTAGCACCTAGGGTGAATTACGATATATATATTTAGCAGTTAAGGGCAGGGCTTTTGCTCTATTGTATTTAAAGGACGGTTAATGTCATTGTTACTTACCTACAAGTAAAATTATAAAAATATCGCCCACCGATTATTATCCTCTCCGTAGTCTAGCGGTCCGGCGTCGGACTTTGACTTCTTGAGTTTCTTTGTGACTTCCCATACCCGAGATGTCAACAAAAATATAGAATATGCGTATTTACAATTTAATAAAATCTATTGTAATAAAATTAACGTTACCCGGGATTGGATATGTGCCCGGTTACCTATCACATTGTGAGGCTTAGTGTCTTCAGCTAGTCGCGGGTGAATCTTCAAGATATGGGCATGAAGATACTTTTCATAATTATAATAATATAAATTATTCTCAAGAAACCAAGTTATTACCAATATAACTTATTTTCCTGGCTCTAAATAAATTGTGCCGGTCCTGTGAGTGAAAAATTTTACGTTTTACCTTTAATTTTACCTACTGTTGATATAGACTGCAGCAGCTGATAATGCGATGAAAAATATATTATATTAAATTGAATACATTAGATGATATGTTAAAAATGGATTGCCAAAAAAATCCTGAACGGAACATTTTTCCTATTTTTTGAAAAAATCTCAGTTTTCCCATTTTTATATTATTACTTATTGCTTTTTGGAGGTCAATCAAAATAATAAAATTTTACTATTATTGTCTTGCTAGTTATTGTAATTATAAAAAAAGTCAATATTCTTAGTTAGGACAAGACAACATCTGTATATTCTATATATCTAAATACTAGCAAAATACCATTCATTTTATTTGTACTAGCATGCACGAGATATTAATCTTTGACCAGCAAATAATAATCCAGCTATTGACAAAAATGTACAAGGGCGCGACATTTCTAGAGCTCACAAGGTTATCACAAACATGTCTCAATCAAACGCTACTTCAATGTGTCCTTAGTTTTACGAGATGTCTTAAAACAATTATGAGGGTAAATACTTACTTTAAGCAAATACACTCTCAGTCTTTCACCCATCCATGGTGGACCAATAACGTTGCGTAATTCGGTAGCTACAAAGAGAGATTCAGCGCACTAAACATCGTGAATTTTTACTAAGTAGTGTGTTCAACAGTGGAGATAAAAATACCCAATTGACATATAACATCGTTACAGGATTTTTCTATTAGTAGTGCCGTCAACTATGTGTTATGTATGTAGTCATTCAAAAAAAAAAAGCTTGGTGAAGTTGCAAAAAATCGCAAGATTAGCAACAATGTAGTCATTCAAAAAAAGCTTGGCAAGTTTTCTTTCCTAATCTTGAGCCGTAATAAATTATTGATACATATTATAAAAAATGTTTGTCCTAGGGGCATACCTGCGGTACTTTGAATTTAATTGAAAGAGAATTACTAATTCTATTTTTATGCACGGGTCTTTATTTGTAAGACACGTTCAATTCCAGTTTAACATTGGTCCATTTTCAAGTTTTCATTACACTACATATATTTTGTCAAATGCTTTGGACAGAACAAGGAAGACACCAAGGTGTCGCTGGCCCTCGCATAATAAAGAAGAAATTCGTTTTATAACCAAAAACACTGTAACTTCTGTCGACTTATTTCGTCTAAAACCAAACAGTGTACGAGCAATTATCTTATAATTCTCAAGATATATTGGCCTATAATTCCCAGGTTCATCTTTTGGTCCATCTTTGTAGGAATGATGACTTTCAGCAATCAAGAAACACTACTTGCAAGGCTTTAATACATGTGTAAGTGGGTGTACAGTTTCATCGTTAAAATAAGTGTTCTTTATCGGTGGCGATCATAAAAAAAGATTCCGGTTTTAGGAAGACAAGACGCCGTGCTACCCATTGACGCTGCTAGCTTTACCCCAATCTATGCTTAGTAACGTTTGCGATAATTTAATGATCTTGGATCTGATTATTTACTAAAAAGGATATTAGAGGTGTCTTTAGTTTTAGGTCGTCACAGATTCTCCTAATGGCATGTTATTAATATCTTGCATTATTGTTGTTCGTGAGAAACTGCAGTTGTCCTTCGTAGTTTCTTTTCACTTTGTTTTTTGATTGATTTATTATTTTAATCGGACTTTGATTAAGAGTTACAATTACTTTAACGTTCACATACATTTTCACGTAATTAAAAAAAATAGACAAATGACTTAAACGCTTAACCTAACCTCTTATTTATGTTATCTTTTAAATTTTATAGTAATTACTGCAGTTATATCAGTTTTCGTAATAGTATCGTTTCAGTTAAGGGGGTTGGGGTATCTTGTACATTTGCCTACACAAGAAGCTTATCAAAGATATTATAATAAAATTACATGACTTTTACTCTTATACACCTGTTTCCTTACAAACTTTGCAAAAACATCTCTTATAGAAGTAAGCACACTTATGTATACTTTTTTTTGTTTATTTGTTAATGTTTTCTGAATGTATCAAAATCCGTTTAAAACGAAAAAAATTTTGCTTCCACTCTTAAACGTGATAGTAGTCCCAAAGTGACAAGACAGAATAGGCTTATCTTATTGTTTGTCGTCGTGTTTACAAACTTTTACTTCCTGTTATCTAATAGACAAATTAGCAGAAGCTTTTCATTAAGTACAACAAGACAGCTGAATAAACCGATTTGATCATGTAAAAACATACAAACCTTTATCACTAAACATTTCGTTTATAGGATATATGTTAATGGTAAGTATGTCGACCATTAAACTGGCGTGTAGCATTAGGCGGTATGGTATTTAGTACAAGATTGCTCACCAGATAAGTCTGCGCGCAGCAAAAATGGAATCTATTTGGACATTTGCTGAATCACCAAATACAGTGATTACACTGCAATTATGACGTAGTCTCCAGATTTTGTTTCACCAGATCAGGAAGTTCACCATTTAATATACTTATTATAAATTAATTTAAAAAAGCAATTTATAATTGTTATCCGACGCAGAATACAAAATGCATGGTTATAACGTAAACAAAGCATAAAACTGGTTTCCATTACCGCAGTCACATTCGCAGGCTGGTGACGTCATGACTCACATAGCGTGACAACAAGTGATACATTTTTGCGGACTGCTTTAATCAATGTTTATAAAAGTAAACATAACAATTTGGCAATTACATTTAAAATACATTGCCATAATATAAGTCTTTACCCCCTTATACTAAAATTTGGCCGGTCCTTTCAAATTAACCCTGTATAACAATTTAAAAATTTTCGCCTTTGCCAATTTTTCATCTGTCATTCTGTTAACATGACCGAACCAGGTTGTTTTTAATAGGCTCTGTAACTATCTGACTGGTTTGAAAAAAAAACTATTAAACTACATTAAGCTACGTAATTTCTATGAAAAAAATAAAAATTCGTCTCCCTGTGCGGTGCCGAGAAGTGCTAGTTAATCTCGTTTGTTCTATCGCCTCTGTGGTCTAGCGATCCAGGTGTTGGACTTGACTGCATGAGATCCCGGGTTCGAATCTCGGGTCGGCCAACAAAAATTGGCTTTTTCCAATTTTTTAATAAAAAAAAAAATTTGGTCGGGATTGGAATTGTGCCCGGTGGGCGATAGGCTTGCCACCTATCACATTGTGGGACTTAGTATCTTCGGCTAGTCGTGGGTGCCTTGGTTGTACCTCTGCCAACCAAAAAATAATGTGTATGTCAATTCGAATATATAACAAAATTCCTGATAATCTTAAATCACTTCCTTTAAAAAGGTTTCGAAAGAAGCTATTTGATACTATAGTGTAAACGATTTTATTACAGAAAAGTTTAATAGGTAATTACTTTTTATAAAACTAATTTCATAGCAAATAATATATTCTTGGTTGCCGAGGCGTTTGTTTCGCCGTTTCTTCTCCTGACTGGCTAGGCTTGAAAACGGAAGTAGCTTATGGTAATTAGGGTTAAACCTAATTACATTTTAAAATTTTGTTCAAATATTGGCTTAAAAGTTAGTGTATGTGATGAAATATTGTGTATTAACATTAAAATACTATCTGTGCCCGCGACTTCGTCCGCGTGGAATAGTTATTTTGGGCATCATTTATAAGATAGACATATACTGTTGCGGAATTTTTTTTAGATCATTTCAAGAGGAAAAATTATTTCATACATATATTTTTGGTATCTTGAACCGTTTCTGCAGCGCATGCAACGGATGCCCTCAAGCATTAATAATTTTCCCCGTTTTTTTAACATTTTCCGTTATTTCTTCGCTCTTAATAGTTGCAGCGTGATGTTATATAGCATAAAGCCTTCCTCGATAAATGGTTTATTCAACACAAAAATAGTTTTTCAATTCGAACCAGTAGTTCCTGAGATTAGCGCGTTCAAACAAACAAACTCTTCAGCTTTTGATATTAGTATATATTATATATTAGTATAGATTTGCACACCAAAATATTGTAGAATATGTTGATATACTTCAATAATATTGATCTTATTTACACACATATTCTGCAAATAAAAAGCATAATTCTAAAAAAATTAACAGACTATAAATGCTTGTTTACTTCACGGAGTTTTTCCTGAAGCGTTAAAAAATTACGAAGGTCTCTCCTATTTCATCATCATCATCATCATCAGCCGGAGGACGTCCACTGCTGGACATAGGCCTCCCCCAAAGAGCGCCACAAGTCACGATCACCAGCCGCTTGCAACCAGCGTCTCCCCGCGACTTTGACCAAATCATCAATCCACCTGGTGGGAGGTCGTCCAACACTATGTCCTCCGGTGCGGGGCCGCCACTCGAGAACGTTTCTTCCTCAGCGGTTGTCGGTTCTACAAGCAACATGGCCTGCCCATTGCGACTTTAGCTTGCAACTCTCTGAACTATGTCGGTTCCTTTCGTTCTCTTGCGGATCACCGAATTACGTATCATATCACGCAGAGAAACACCGAGCATAGCACGCTGAGCGACTCTAAGCTTATTTAAGAGGCCCATAATTAGCGGCCAAGTCTCAGTTCCGTATGTCATCACCGGTAACACATACTGGTCGAAGACTTTCGACTTTAGGCTCTGCGGTAATTTGGACAAGAAGATACCCTTTAACTTCCCCAACGGTGCCCATCCGAGTTGGATTCGGCGATCGACCTCTTTCATGAAGTTGGATTTACCTAACTGAACAGTTTGGCCTAGGTACACATACTGATCAACAACTTCAAGAATTGAGTCCCCAACGTGAACTGATATAGGTGCAACATGAACGTTGAACATGACTTTCGTCTTGTCCAAGTTCATCCTAAGACCTACCTGTTGGGAAACTCTATCGAGGTCACCGAGCATCTTGCTCAAGTCTTCCAGCGATTCCGCCATGACCACAATATCATCTGCGAATCGAAGGTGAGTGATGTACTCGCCGTTAATATTGATGTCGAGTCTTTTCTAGTCCAGAAGCTTGACTTCCATTCCATCTTGCATCATCCAGTGGAGCAGTGAACAGTTTCGGAGAAATAACGTCTCCCAGTCTCACACCTTTCTGCAACTGGATTTATTTCGAGTTCTGATCCTATAATCGGACCGACATAGTGGATTTTTCGTACAAACACCTAAATACTTCGATATATCGATAGTCGATGCGGCACCGCTGTAATGACTGAAGCACCGCCCATGTCTCAACCGAATCGAAGGCTTTCTCGTAGTCCACAAACGCTAGACATAATGGCCGATAACACTCCTCGGTTTTCTGTATGATCTAGTGCAGCGTATGAATGTGGTCTACGGTGCTAAAGCCTTTGCAGAACCCGGCTTGTTCGGGCGGTTGGAAATCGTCTTACCTGCGTGATGACCCTTGAAAACAACTTGTAAACGTGACTTAGAAGTGGGATGGGTCTATAATTTTTCAATAACGTTTTATCACCTTTCTTGAAAAACAGAGCCAGCACATCTCTGGTGCACGCTCCTGGAACACTGCCTTCGAGGAATGACGGAATTAAATAGCTTCTGGAAGACCTTGAGTACTGGCATTCCACCCGCTTTCAGTAGCTCAGCAGTTATTCCATCGTCCCCTGGCGCTTTATGGTTCTTCAGTTGTTTCAGGGCCATCCGAATCTCATACAGGCTGACGTCCGGGATGTCTTCGGTGTAATGTCGAATGAGTTTGGCTCTAGGGTTTTAAGCCAAACTAACAACGGGTCGTGTTGAATTGTACAGCTGTCCATAGAACTCCTCAACCTCTCTAAAATCTCAGATAGATGAAATTAGATGAAATTACGGTGCCATTTTCGGTCTTATGTTTTATCAATTGGGTCTGGCCAACAGACAAATCCTTAGCGAACACCTTGGAACCCTGATTACGCTCGATAGCCTCTTTAATACGAGACGTATTAAAGGTGCGCAGGTCTGTCCGCAACGCCTTGGAAACATGTCTGTTTAGCTCCCTGTACTTTCGTATGTCTGTGGCAAAATGCGAAGACTGCAACCGCATTTCATTCCGTTCGCCCATGAGTTTAGGAGTAAGGCTTTCCAGTTCTATTCTTGCTTCGGGTCTTAAAGAATTTCGACCCAGCCTCTTGGACAGCTTGCACAAACCCATTGTTCAAATCGTCCGTTGATTCGCATTCTATCAGGCATTTGAAGTGATTTTGAAGTTCAAGCTGAAAGTTTTCGGGATTTTGGAATTGGACTGGGGTTGGACCGAGCGTAGACTTCATCAGCCTTGACCGTTCAAGCCTTGTGTTGCTATGCAATGTGCCTCTTACCATCCGATGATCACTACCGGTTTTCAGCCTATTGATCACAGAGACATCATTAAACATGTGGCGTCTGATAGACAAAATGAAGTCTATCTCATTTTTTGTAGATCCATCCGGGCTAATCTAGGTACATTTACGATGTGGCTATTTTCTGAAGAAGGAATTCATCATAAAGAGACCTTCCTTCTCCAGAAATTCAGCCAACCATTAGCCCCTTGGATTACGCCTACCAGCACCAAATTGCCCCACCTTCAGCTCTCATACCCAGCTTTGCGTTGAAGTCACCCATCACCACCGTGTAGTGCGTTTTGGAGGTATGGATGGCTTTCGATATGTCCTCGTACATCGCCTCCACCTCGTCGTCAGAGTGCGCCGAAGTGAGGGCGTAGACCTGTATAACCTTCAGCGAATACCTTTTGGTAATTCTGAGTATCAGGTATGCCACCCTTGTAGACAAACTCCCGATCGCTTCCACGTTGTTGATAAGCGTCCTCCGGACGATAAACCCGACATTGCCCTGGGACAGGGCGTCACCTTCCTGGTGGTAGAACAAGTTACCGCACTTTAGAATTATCGAGTGCTCCGCCTGTCTTTGGACTTCAGATAATCCCACAACGTCCCAGCGTAACTTGTCCAAACATTTTTCCGACTCCAGGATCTTCTCGTCAGTCCGGAGCGTGCGGCAGTTGTGCGTTACCAGGGCCAGGTTCGTCAGCTGGTAACCTAAGTCCGTCCGGGGATTCTTCACACCCCCTGCTCTGCCGTTACCGATTCTGTTACCGTAGACTCGGTTAAGCGGAGCTGCCGGAGACTGTGGGCCAAGGTTTTTGTAGTAAGTCATTCATTTGGGGGGTTTTGCCATAATGCCCACGCTTGGCGGGCGGATTGGGGATCAACGGCGGTCAAACCGTTCCAAGGTGGGTGGAAGTTTTTACTTCCACGGTTGACTGATTGCGCTGGTAGTACATACCACGCAGCGGGCGGTAGGGTCGTCACTTCCCTACGCCGTCTCTCCTATTTACAAATATGAATATAAAACTGACCCTAGCAATTAAAGACCTGTATCTGTTTTACCAGTCATGTCGAAGGTATTTGAACGAGTACTGTACAACCGCTTATATAAATATTTAATTAACTGAAAAAAATATATTAATTGAACAGTAGTACGCTTTTCGTCCTAAATCTAGTACCCTGACCACAGCAATAGACCTTATTTCGAAAATAAAGACCCATATCGAACAAAAAAACTTTGCAGTCGGAATTTTTATTGACTTAAAAAAAGCTTTTGACACAGTTTAGCCATAAAAAGCTCTTGCAAAAGTTAAATAACATAGGTGTTACAGATGCAGCGTAAAAAATGTTCGCATCGAATCTCTAAAATAGGAGACAAGTTGTTAAAATAGATAATTTTGTAAGTTCCACCAGTAACATAACGTATGGTATACCCCAGGGATCAATAATCGGTCCATTGTATTTTCTGGTGTACGTAAATAATATAAATAATATAGGATTGACGGACCATCTCACGTTATACGCGGACAACACATCTTTATTTTATTTTGACAAATCAATTGAAAGTATTGTCATAATGATGCTCAAAAAGACCTCGATTTACTAAGTGAATAGCTAAAAAGTAACTTATTAACAGTTAATACTACAAAAACATCTTTTATGATTTTTGCAACAAAGAATAAAACTGTACCGGACTTTAAACCCCTTACCATAAATGGTAATGGTAAAATTATAAAAAAATCACACGACGAAAAATATCTTGGCTTATGGATAGATAACAAACACACATTTAACATATCCGAACGAAACTAACGTGCACATTGGGTACGTTGCGAAAAATATCAAACTGCATTCCTAATAAAGTACGTTCCATTATTTACTATTCCCTAGTTAAATCGCATTTGGAATATCTCATATAAATATGGGACTCTGCTGCGGCCGTATACTTGAACTCATTGCAAAGATCGCAAAACAAAATTAAAAAAGTGTTGTATTATTATCCCTACCTTATGCCTACTACAAAATTATACATATTAACTAAACTATTCAAAATTAGTCAACTACATGTTTATCATACATGTGTTCTTAACTTAGTTAACTTAATTCAATCTAATTTGACTTTACAAGTAAAAAACCCGACCTATTATTTGAGCAATAGATATAAAATCCAGCTACATAAAGTGTGAACGAGCTATGGGAAAAAAACTATATTGTTTCAGGGAGTACAACTATATAATAACTTACCGAATTATATAAAAAAACGTGTTTCGAGAAATGGATATAAAAATGACTAAAAAAATACCTATTGAGTGGACCTAGGTACTGTATGATTTGAGATTTTTTTTTTGTAATGAATGCTCCAGAGAGACTAATTTAACTTTTTATATGACATGTCTGTTTAGTATCTAATTTAAAGAGAAACTTTTTATTTTGTATGAGATAATAAATTTCTTTAAACCTATATAAATTAAAAAAGTAGTGGACCTAGAACACTACCTTGCGGTACACCGCAGTTACTAAAAACATTATTTGAAGTTAGGACATTTCACTTTTCTTTTCTAATACAAGTGCCAAATGTCGAGATTTGTTTTGCAAGAAGAACTGCCTAGCTACCTCTACATTAATTCATTACTATTTTCATATAAACGACTGTTTACGTACTCTTGAAAACAAACTCTTGTTCGTTGGTATAATTATCTCAATATACGAGTAACTTGATTCTTAAATGATTATGAAGATTGAAGAAGATTATGCTTAATGTTCCAAAATTTGGTACTATCGTTTGCTTTTATAAGGTAGATTGTTTAAACCACATTAACAAAAGTAATACTCAACAGTTTTACTTAATTAATGAGCAAAACCATATCATTTTATATTCTAATCTCTCAGGTCAAGTTCAGTTTGGGCTTACATTAGCAAAATATGAAAAAATGTCAGTATATCCGTCGCCGCGTTGCGGCTAGCTCATTGTACTATGTTGTTTTAGTGTTAAAAATGTTTTTGTTGTTAATTATGGTGATTTGCCCTGCAATGTGCAACGATGATAGTGACTTAGGGTATAATTTAAATATCGGAAACGCCATAGACGTGTTTGCGAAGTGAGTATATTTAATTACAATTTAAAATTAGAATTGACAATTTCGCAGTTAAAATTATTATCAGTGATCCGTAATATTATATACTACATCTGTTTTCATGTACCAGATATTTTGCTTAATTATTTTCTTTAATAAAAAGCAAACAGACAGGAAGAATAACATCTTGCCTGGACTGATACGATTACTAGTTGTTTTGCATAGATATGTCAATTTAGCCGCTACTTCATACAACAGAATGGAACATTAAAATGACACTGACGTTAAAGCGATAGGTATGGATGGTGACGGTGCCAATCCCGAACTGTTCTAACTGACTATAAGAGTTGAATAACCCAGTTAGCTTATAGATTATTTCGCTAGATCGTGATAGAATCGTTTCTTTATGTGTAAAGTTGTCTATTTGAAGACTCAAATAAACTTGAAATATCTTCACGACCATATCCCCGAAGAGGAAGACCGAGCCACAAGCAGGGCACCCATGACTAGCCGAAGACACTAAGTCCCATAATGTCATATGTGACAACCGGGCACATGTCCCATTAAAGGACGTTATTATTATACATTTTCTACTTGTTTTATTGCCCGACCCGGGGTTCAAACCCGGGACCTCAAGTAGTTAATTCTGACGCCAGATCACTAGACCAGAGAGGCGATGAGGAGCTAGTTAAAGGCGAGCATAGGCTTACGGTCACTAATACCGTAACATCTGACTAGGTGGTAGAGTTTCGCAGTGACACACCCGGATTGGTACCACCGCCTTACCTATTCCTGCCGCCACAACGTCATGACGTGTTCCGGTTCGGAGGGTAAGGTAGCCGGTAAACTTACTTTTGCTCCAGGCTTAACATCCCCGCCTCAGGTTGGCAACGCACCATTACCACCTTTGTTGTCTCTAGGCGGCGTGAATTTCTTACCATCAGGAAATCCGTCTGCTTGTTTGCCTTCCAATATCATAAAAAAAAATCTATTTCTGTCTTAACACTATTTTCCGTTAGTCGGTTAACTTATTTAAGACTTAACCACTCAGCCTCAAATTCACAACCCAATCTCTTTAGAATATATATAGAAAACAACAAAAAAAAACTCATTTGTTTTTTAAAATCGATAAGTAACGTTTACAAGGCGAGTCGCACTCTCCCATGAAAGGTTCCACAGGAGCAAGCATAGGTAGAGCGCGAAATTACTTAATGTATTGAGAGTACCTAGTGAATAATATTTGACTGTAGGTCACAAAGTGCCACTACCATTTTTTGGTGGTACCAAAAAATTCATGAATGACAAAGATATATAAATTTGCGGCTGTGAAAATTGCAAGTAAGTACTTTAAATCTCAAAAACTTTCAGCTCAAACCAATTTTTGTCGAAATTTTTCACTAACTATACTATGCTTTATATTTTTTGCTCTCTTAATTTAAAAGTTAAATTAAAACGTTAATGAATTAACTAATGAACATAAGTCTATAAGTTTGTAGTAGACGTACACACAAGGCTGTCTTATCGCCAAACATAGCCATTTTTACCCCACAACCTTTTTGTTCAAGAAAACAGCTATACATGTGCAGTAGATAAAAAGATTCAATGTACCAAAACTTTTTGATATTACTAAAAAAATATATAAAAAAAATTACAACTTTAGAAATATCTATATTGCAAACGATTGAATTTGATCTTATTATTAACGACTGGTGTATGACAACAGTCATACAGACAATGTTTCCATCCATCCAGTTTCATACACAGGGCCGCCCGCTGACTCCCCTCACTTTTATTTTGATATAAAAATCGTACTGCGGTTCACAGAATAAATCTAAGTTGGTACTTAGTTTCACCTTTGTTGTCATAATAGTTTAGGAGTAAAATAGCTGTGACAATCGGACGGAACGACGGACGGACGCATCGAATATATATTGAAGGTTCCGTTTTTGGACACTCATCAAATAGGGTTCCGTCATAGAAAGTATGATTTGTTTATCTCGATGCTAAACTCACAACAATCAAAACCAAGGCTAAGGCGGCTTCACATTCTGCGTCGGCTTTGCATCATTAGGTAGGTACTATATTATAGTGTTTGTAGGCAACAGGAATTTCTTTTTAGTTTTTTAGTAGTCGACCATAGTCGTTAATAATTGTTCGACGTAGGACGTGTATCTGGCTTCGATCAGTATGAAATGGTTATGCCAACGTACTTATTTAGTCGTACTCCCCGAAATTCTGTCATATTTACGGTGGACGAGGTACCTACTCATAGCACACACACAAATCTACACTTATTCATGTACACACGCACAATAAAATAAATACGCAACTTCGTCGTAATGCGCACACAGCAATAAAGTCAGTGCTTCCAATAATTATTCTTGCATCCCAGTAAATACAGTAGGGTTTTTTGTGTAATTAGATAGCTATGTGGATAGATTTCAAATTTAACTGATGTAAAAATAATTTGTAAGTACTATCACAGACTATGTTTCATCAAAATCGACGCAGTTGGGGCGTTAAGTTCCAAGGATCGCAAATCAGGTATAATTAATAAATGTGTAGGCAGTTTTTAAGTCAGAACGCTAAAAATGTTATAGAGACTTTTTGCTATTTAACAAGTTTTCCACTTTGACTCCATTTGTTAAAGATGATAAAAATTGTTGTTTTGGCGCCATCGTGAATGAAGATGGCCGTATTTTTTCACAATTATTGAATTTAGTGTAAATTTTATGTAAAATTAGTTGATTTAGGTGGAAATTAGTTTAATTTTATTCAGTGAAAGTGCACAAATGAAATAATCATCAAGAAATTAGTGTACCTCAATCAATCTCAAGACCCTAACGTGACTTTGTAAATAGTGACTAATGACTGTATAAGAATAATTAATACGGAAGACATGTGACTAATGACAGTATAAGAAATAATTAATACGGAAGACGTGGCAGCATGGCCTAAATGTCTTAGCCGGCACCAGAAAGGGGCAAATTAACTTAAATAAATATCGTGGAGTTTTGGCCAGTTTAGCGCAACATTCAAATAAAAAATAAAAAAATAAGTTTGCTATGTTTTTTATTCGCCCAAATCATATGACTCTAGTTGCCTTATATCTGAATGCCTTTAGATTTACTTTCAAATTATACGGGTTTAGTATACTTTTTCAAGTAAACTTTATACAAAAATCGGGTTTGCTACGTATCTATGGAAGTCCCGCATCTTAGTACGTAGTATTTATATACTCTTTGTCTAACATTTTATTAAGTAGGTAAAAGTTTATATCTAACGGACTTTCGATGCAAAAGATACACTATTATTACCATAAAATTATTACATAGTTCAATTCATTCATTTGCACAAGAATACCGACACATCCATAGGTAGGTGTCGGAATAACAAAACTAAATTATAAAGTACCTAGTTGGTTTTACTACTAACACTGAGTGACATTTAGCAGGTATATTAGGTTAATTATATGACCAGAAAATTTATTGGTAAAGTAATTAATATACATTTGTGTGATGGAAATTGAAGCCTGTCCTAGATCCAGAATTACAGATATCGTTTATTCAATGTACCCATTTTTTTGTTAAGTATCAGAGATTTATATTGTAAGCAAGAAAAAAATATAGGTGGAATACACAAGTTATCTTGATGACGTTATGCTGTATAAAAATTATACAAAAGTTTGATTAGATGAGATTTTTTAACAATTATTTATCTTAACTTTCTGAATTCTCACATTTAAACAATAAATCAGAAGATCGAGTGCCTTATTCCTAATTATTATACAATGACGTAGTTTTCTGATCAATGTATCGTGGTTACTACTCTTTCTATAAGAAACTCTAAAGTAAACACAGAGTGCATCCTGAGATCATGTTTCTTATTCTATACACAAAAAACGGCTGTGACCCTAGCAAATGCCTTTTATGTAAACGAATCAAACGCCAACCCATCAAATTATTCAAAAATAATGAATATGTATTGAATAGTTTCAAGTTGAAGGTTGACAAAAATATATAATAGTTATGAAATTATTATAGAAGTTAAGATTAAAGAAGAAAGACTACTTAAGAGCGGCCAACCCGGCTTCTTTTTCATACAAACGCTCGTACGTGATTATGGCTTTGTAACAGATCGTTCTTTGAAACTTTTGAACTAATTGGTATCTTTTGCACTATAACTTTGTTTCTATGGTAACAAAAAATCTGAATTTGGAGAAACCAATTCACTATAAACTTCCGAAAATCTGCCTTTTTTCACAATTTTTAAAGTATCTTTACGCCCATATCACCGAAGAGGTAGGCAGAGGTACAACCAAGGCACCCACGACTAGCCGAAGACACTAAGTCCCACAATGTGATAGGTGGCAAGCCTATCGCCAACCGGGCACATTTCCAATCCCGACCAAAATTTTTTTTTATTAGAAAATTGGAAAAAGCCAATTTTTGTTGGCCGACCCGGGATTCGAACCCGGGACCTCGTGTAGTCAAGTCCAACACCCGGACCGCTAGACCATAGAGGCGATTTTTCACAATTTCACAATTTTTGCCTGAACTTTGGCCGTTTATAATGAACTCATAAATAAGTAAAACTAAAGAAAATATTTTGATAAGAACCTCGCAAATGTAATAGAGATTTTAAATACCAAAAAGTTTTTTCACAAACTTGTAAGGATTTCTAAAAAACATGTATTTACTGGAACATTTTTCTGAAATTTATTCACACTATTTTTCGTTCAATGTTATCGTGTTCTCACTTTTTTTAAAGTTACCGAATGCAAACCGAGCTCTCAGGCGCTATCTTTTTTTTTCGCTGAGCTTCTTTTTCTTACATTGCACTGGATGAAATAATAAGCTTTTCAACGCGAGCGCGATGATGCCGGGAAGGGCCCTCTTAATATGATAAGCTATCATGTACATGATTGACGAAAAGTTTGAAGCATATGTGAGTAAAACGGATTAGACACTAGAATAAAGAAATACATGGTACAATCGGTCATATAAATTTCAATAATACGAAACAAATGTGTAGAACAATGTCACTAGAAGGATTGTCTATGAAAAATTAAAGTAATCAAATGCATTTAAAAAAATATAAAGTTTATTTTAGTTTAATTGTATTACATTTTAAATAGTTTCACTTTATAAAGGTAGATCAACATTCAGCGCCGGTTCGGAAATATAAAAATACTCGTAATAGACTCGTAGGAGTCGTAGAATGCACTTACACCAAGTGGTTTTTCCAAGATATTTGATTGTGTTAATCATGATACTTTGATCAGAAAATTACGCCATTATGGTATCAGAAATAATGCATTCGATCTTTTGTCTTCTTATTTGAATGGGAGAATTCTGAAAGTTCAGATTAATGGTAAAAAATTGTCCATTCTTGGACCAGTTTTGTTTGACTTTGTAATGACTTACTTGACTACCTAAGAGATGAAATAATATTTTTCGGGGATGACACTTCACTTACATTTGAAGTACAAGTATGGTGAAACGAACAATGCGATTTCAAAATTCGCACACTCTAGGTCGAGTGTAATGGCAACGTCAATAATCATCTAACGTAACTTTAACGTTAGTGACTAAACTTGTAACATGTAGTTACACGTTTTATGTGCGAGTGTAATGCCATTGGAAAACCGTATCACTACTCACTCAGTTACGAGTTTACTCCCTAATGTCTGCGTAAATAATACGAAAAATTCATATATATGTCAGAAAGTCATGAGCTAGTATTCCTATTATGTAAGATCTGTGGTCATGAGTGTCGTCGGTGCAACGTGTGGCGCATCCGCTTGTAGCGTCGGAAAGTCATGAACAAAGTATAGTTGTGATATTGTGGTCATTAGTACATTTGGCGCCACAGGTGCATCGGAATTCTCGTAGCTTGTTTCTTATTGGTCGGTTTATCGGGAAGTCATGAATAAAGTTGCTTCGTTAGCACCACAGGTGCATTAGCAAATAACTTGTTTCGTATTGGTTCGTTTGTCGGGAAATCATGAATAAAGTTGTTTCTTTAGCACAACAGGTGGCGCATTAGCAAGTAACTACAGCCACGTGTATATAAACCCTAGCGCCGCCATATTGCGGCAGACATGCTTTGCGCACGTCTCTCAGTGTTTGGACCAATGTCTAGTACGGAGGTCGCCACTGGTAATAGTCTCTCCCTGTCATAGGTTGACAAAGAGACACTTCTAGGTCGCAATTGTTAATTCAATTGGGATCTTGGGGCCCAGGATGTGGGTCGTCCGGGGGGTGCATTATTCGGTCGGCACTCACGTTAAGAGAGGCGGGGTGGAGCCCTTCTTTCCCCTTCGGGGGCTTAGCGTTTGCGTAAGCACGAACACAGTGACGTGTTTACGTAGTGTTGTCATAGTAGCAGGCTTACTCCAATGTTTGATGGTTTGTTTAGTAACAAATGGGTGTACGCTATAGTTGTTTGTGCGTGATTGTGATTATGTTTGTAAACAGTTTGGTGAGTACTCTATTGTTTATTATTATGAGGTTTACGATGTGGTTGTACGACTAGATCAGGTGTTACGGCTGTGTTTTGATATTTCTAAATTATTCACAAACTACCCTCAAGTTGTGAGTTCTCGGCCTACTAGTCCCGTGGTTCCCGTTCGGCCCGCGTTTGTGATATCATCTTTCCGACATATATATAACGACATATGTCATTGTTTAGGGTAGACATAGTTTCTGACGTTGTCGTATTACTTTGCTGATTTCCTATTTCTTTTAGCCCCACAAGATAAAAAGAGATGAAACGAAAACAATGTCACTATATTTCAAAGACAAGCCCACAGACTAATAAGAGAACTAAACGTTGACAAGCCCTCATGTTACAGAGTATTTATTTTCTTTGAAAAACATTATGGAGAGTAAAGGTAAAAAACACACAATCCGTGTTAAAAATAAAGTGTTTTTTTAATAGCCTTAAATGAAAATAGCGTTGCTGTACCAGAGGACCGTTAAGTTAAGGACCGAAAGAAAGCGCCAAAAGTAAAAGCATAAGATAACTTTTTTGTTAGTTATTTATTTAAAAAGCCTCGTAAAAAAATAAATAGTAAAAATTTTTTATACAGAACAGCTTAATTCAGATCATACCTTCCACTACCGAAGCACCATTCTGGCGTCTTGGTTTATTGCTATTTTGTAGACACTTTTTAAGTCAAAAGACCTTATGAGTGTGTGCTACTTACCTTTAACCTCTATACAAACCATCAAGTACCATCAAGCAACAACATTGTCAATATGTTTTGTATCATATTCGTTTTCTCATTTAATTATTCATTTACGAAATGTGTGCCAAGTTATTACAAAAATATGAATCTATACCGACACTAGCAGTGTCTCTCGATAGTAGACAAACTTCTATGTTGTTATACCTACACGTTAACTTTCTACTTGAGTCACTCTATCTAGTAAAAAAGTACATCAAAATCTGTTGCATAATTTAAAAAAATTAAGTGTAGGTACATAGGGACAGACAGCAGAAAGTGACTGTATCATACTATAAATTGATATGCTACCACATGATGGTATTTGCATATTTTAAATAAATATTGATTCTTGAACTCTGACTCGAATTCGACTTATCCACTAGGGAAAATTAAAAATTTTGGAGGTCTATGGCCTGAACCCGAAGCGTAACAAAAATATATAAAAAATTTTTTAGGTTAAACGGTTTTATTAGAATATAAATGATGTAGGTTATATACTAAAAACTAAATAATAATTCAGTATGCCTTGGCTACCAGAACGAACCAATCTTTTTATCAAACTGGGATATTGATTAGACAAATAATCTTATTGTCACATGGTTTATTTCTTGAAAATTTGTAACTCCTCTCTCTAATCCTCAATATTTAAAGTTCTGTTGGCAAGCGTTCAGTCTTGTTTATTTCTGTCAGTATTATATTAACTATATTCAAACTATCTGTAGTTCGTATGGCGTCAATTAACTGGCTCTGTGCTGCTGTGATCGTTTATTTCCTGGTTTGTAGAGTGTATACTAAACGTCTTGTACGTTTGTATATTGCAAACTCATCTCTTCTATCTAGAATAACTGTTTGCATCAAAATACTAAAATCTTAGGCGATCGGCTCACTGATTCATAAAGCGTTTAAAACGTCAATATAGCCTTGCTGCCACATATTTTCAGTCAGGTCACAAAGTGTGAACAAACCCAGATCCCAAAGGCTTAATCACTCATCTTGAACTTGAGAAGCTTGCAACATTTGCCAAGCAAAAAAATAGCGTGCAGACATCTCTTTATATTTCCCAAATCACTTTTATGACAATCATTGTACATCAAATGTAATTAATATTAGCTTATTTAGAATACTTAAAATATTGGAATTTAAGTTTCCACTTTTTACTGACAAAATATCAACCGAAAGAACTTGACAGTAATAAGCTACTGCGTTGACGTATTCGATTATCATAAACGCCATGTAAACGCCAGTTTCTACGTAAAAAGGCCAAAACATGGCCAAAACACTCGCAAAATAGCCGTAATACGTCAACAAAATTGTCACGTTTACACGGAGTTTAGCGTTTATGCCAAAACACTAGCAAATACAGTTTTCTGTAGTGACCACTAGAGGCGCTTTTCAAAAGCCCATATAAATTTGAGTTAAAAACGTAAACGCGATGGTAAGTGAAAACTACATGTGGCCAATACACTCAGGGCTCTGAGTAAATGTAAATAATACTTTTTCAAAAGAAACAAAACGAAATGTATTATATTTCAATGCCTAATATGAAACAGGTAGGTGACAATGTACAACCTAAAGGAAACTTGAAGATTCTATTACGTTTTTAGGAATCGCAAAAGTATAACAATGGGGCCCGCCTATTAGACAGCATATGCCATAAAAAAGATATCAGTTAATTGAGACAATTAACTGATATCTTTTTTATGTTGATGGCGGCATACCGATAGTATTGTATACTTTAAATATTGTCACAGCATCATGTCGTAGGTACATAAGTTCTTTAAGATCAAGCTCTCTAAATACAAGGAACGAAACTAATCTTGGTGTGCATGTGTTTCGTCTCAACAGAATAGGCTATTCCTTAATAGGGCAGTATACGTTTTTACAATAAACTTCCCAAACTCTATTCAAAAGAGTAAATTAAAATTATGTAAAAATGGTTATAATAAGATTGCTAAAATCTAGGTGATAATAATGCTTATGATTGATTGCTCCTTAAATTAGTCTGTTAAAAGTATAATTTATTGTATATTACTAAGCGAGTTCCAAAGAACAAGAAGGTTCTCAATTCAGCCGGTATATTATTTTTTGTGTATGTAAGTACACCGATTTCTTCGAGATGTCTGAACCGATTTACGTAATTCTTTTTTTGTTTGACGCGGAATGGCTTCGAATTGGTCCCATAAAATTTTTATTCAGGAAAGCCCATCAGTTTTTATTTTATGAACATTTTTTGTCTTTTTTAACCTATCCCGATGTTTATGTTTATTAAAATTATATCATATCAGCAATAAACTAAAAATTATAAAATAAAAATAACTACGTTAATAAAAACCGACTTCAAGACTAAAAAGTAAAAAATTATAAAGATTTAATATTAATTGTATATTACCTATAATTTATATGTGCCATATATAGGTTTAAAGTCGGTGCCAAGCCCTAAACTAATAATTATATTATAAGTAAGTATTAAATGGGATTGGCACTGACTTCAAACTTATTAGTAAATTGCACATATAAATAATAGGTAATGTAAATTAATATTAAATCTTTATTATTTTTTACTTTTTAGTTTTGAAGTAGGTTTTTATTAACGTTGTTATTTTTATTTGTAACTATTTTTTTTAAATAAGGAGAAAAGTAAAATAAGCCCGCTGAGTTTCTTTTTCTTTGACAGTTCGATCCGGTGGTAGATTTCCGGATTGTATAGGCACGTCACAGAGTAAAATATTTTTATTATTAAAAAGCTTTGGAAATGTTAAATCTAATAAAAAGAAGTTATAACTCAGATAGAAGGAGACTGATAAGGAATGTACTTACATACGAGTATACAGGGCAATAAAATGTTTTGAAGCCTTTGTTTTACTACGGCCGTTCAGAGAATGCATTCCTGACACGTCGCGATTGAACTGACGACGTAACTTTGTAATGGCGTTGCAGTTACGATAAAAATATTATTGCTGGTTGTTTACCGTTTTAACAATTGATGAGCATTAAAACAACATTATTATATCAATAATCAATTAATGTTATAATATTGTGCCAAACTGAGTGTCAAATAACTTGGTAAACAATATTTTTCTAAATCTAAACTGCGCTATTACAAGGTTATGTCAGCGCTTTATATTTCTAGTGCTGTGCTAACAATAACAGGCAATAATACGAGTAGTATCGTAATCTGTTCTTATGCAGTCATACTTTACAAAATAATACGTTTTGTTTTTCTTTTTAAGAATTTGAAAATAATGGACTATAAGATAACTTTTATTAAATATAAAAATAAAACTACTACCAAACCGAACGCGCAAAAGAAAGTAGCATTTTTATACTTAGGTTGAAAATAGTAACCCCAAATGGCGTTACTAGCATTTTTATACTTAGATTAAAAACGGTAACCCCAAATGGCGTTATGGGCCGCCATTTTGTGACACTAAAATAGTCGTCTGTTGTCGTTTCGTGCGCACAGACCACGTTTTTCAAGTGTTTTCGATCTGTTTTTATTTGATTACCCGGCTTTCGT
>NJDC01004615.1:5717-16994 GCA_002245475.1 Calephelis virginiensis
TGAGGTCAGGATGTTAGGCCTCGAGCAAAAGTAAGTTTACCGGCTACCTTACCCTCCAAACCGAAACACGTCATGACGTTATGGCGGCAGGAATAGGTAAGGCGGTGGTACAAATCCGGGCGAGTCGCTGCGAAACTCTCCCACCTAGTATATATTCATATTCAATATAATAATTATAATATACTCAATGAAATAGTTGAAGTCGGTTTTTGCAGTTGTATTGATCTTAATTATTTTTGACCGACTACGCCGAGGGATTAGTGTGCACTCCTAGCGCTACAGACCAACCGCGAGGCTCGGGTTCAATTACGAAGGGGCAGACATTTGTGTACCGTCACTAACACCGTGACTTCTGACTAGGTGGTAGAGTTTTGCTGTTTTGCGCTCCCGGATTGGTACCATCGCCTTACCTATCCTGCCGCAATAACGTCAGTGCTTGCCGTTGTCGTGTTCCGGATCGGAGGGTAAGGTAGCCAGTAAGCTTACTTTTGCTCGAGGTCTAACATCCCGGCCTCAGGTTGGCAACGCAACATTACCACCTTTGGTGTCTCTAGGCAGCGTGAATTTCTTACCATCAGGAAATCCGTCTGCTTGTTTGCCTTTCAATATGGTAAAAAAAAACTCCCAGTGAGCCTAATTTTTTCAAACATGTTGAACAAATATCATAATGTTTCAACAAATTTACACAAAACCGCCTTTTTTGACCACCTCGTCTACGGAGACGCCTAACTACATCGACTAACCGCGAGGCTCGGGTTAGAGTGCCGACGGCGGCAGGAATTTGTGTGATGATCTGAGTGTTTATTAAATTTATTATAATTTTCATATGTTAGTATCGTAGACTAACACTCATAACACAAGCAAATAATGCTAGATCAATAATTAGTGTACTTTATTAAAGGATATCTATTATTGGAACGAAGTTCCTTACGGCAGGCTTGGAGGGAATAGGGATTTTGCTTCGCGACCGAACTGAAAAAATGTGATACTAAAAACCGTAAGAAAAAACCGTGGAATAAAACCGTTAAACGAGACGTGCGCAGACGCGACAGTCGTATACACAAGCGAGAAGTGTACGATACCTTTCTCTTTCTCCCTCACTCCACCCCGCCAATGCATAGTGTATATACTCATTAATAATAATAATATATACTCTACATTAGCCGAAGTAACTTCCTACCTGATGACCCACGACACCACATTTATATTACACACATTTTATACTAGGTGGTAGAGTTTCTCAGCGACTCGCTCGAATTGGTACCACCGCCTTACCTACTCCTGCCGCCATAACGTCATGACGTATTCCAGTTTGGAGGGTAAGGTAGCCGGTAAACTTACTCTTGCTCGAGGCCGAACATCCCGGCCTCAGGTTGGCAACTTTCTAAAGAATTAGAAATATCTGTCTAAATAACAGACTATATGAGTGGAACACATGAAGCTATTAATATTAAAATTGCGAAAGTTTGTATGTTTGTTTGTTACTCTTTCACGCAAAAACTGGAGAACCGATTTTCAAGAAATTTGCCGCACACCGAGAGCATACTTGGATTAACACATAGGATAGTTTTTATTCCTCAAAAAATCCTGTTGGACCATTGACCACGCGGGTAACGCCGCGGGCAACATCTATTACACTATAACTGGACGTTCCACCCAGTAACCAGAACGCAGCACCAAGTCGAGGTACGGTCTCCCGGGAGACAGCCCTTGGTGCTGGCGTTGTAGGTAACAGCCCAATCCATCTAAATAATGATGTCTCGGGCTGAACACTCTGCTGGGCCCACAAAGTTCGGTGAAGTTGTAAAAAATCGTAAGATTAGCAACAAATTAGTAATTAAAAAAAAACTGAATGTTACACTCCTAACAACGAACTGTAATGTTACTCTTGAATATCGATATGTTGCAAATTGGAAATTGTCATCGTATATGTAATTTTAGGTACTGTTGAACACAGTACCAGCAGATTATTAAAATTTAGTTACAAAAATATCAACAAAACCGATAAAATGATTTGTTCTTTATTATTAACTAACTAATGACATCGGGCAGGCCACATTGCTCGCAGAACCGATAACCGCTGGGAAAGAGATGTTCTCGAGTGGCGGCCCCGCACCGGAGGACGTAGTGTTGGACGACCTCCCACCCGTTGGACTGACGATCTGGTCAAAGTCGCGGGGAGTCGCTGGATACAAGGGGCTGGTGACCGTGACTTTGGGGTTCTTTGGGGTTAGGCCTATGTCCAGCAGTGGACGCCCTCCGGCTGATGATGATGACGATTAACTAAATGTTAATAATTTGCTAGTATTGTGTTCAAAAGTACCTAAAATGACACATACGATTCCAATTTCAAATTTGCAAGGAATCAAGATTCAAGCGTCGCTACCATTGACCTCTAATATATATTCCTATTTCTATGGTCGCTACTGATGTCATTTCCAAATATTGCTGACTCTTTCTAATGTTCCGGCCTCTCTTTCCGAGAGTCTTGTAAAGGTCAATTATTAACAAAGTAGGGGTGAGAGAGAGGCCGGTAAATTAGAGCGAGTCAGCAATATTTGGAAATCCTCCAGTAGTAGTCTAGAGTCATGGTGTAGCAACACCTTGCCCGGATCGGTTAAACCACCTTTCCTTTTAAACATAAGGTTATTGCTTGCTATTGTCGTGTTGTGTAATGCTCGACTCTTAATATCTGTGCTTATCCCAACGTTATTGTATTGAAGTGAGAGTTGGGTATATCACAAAAAACATGAGAGTAGGATAAATGCGGTCGAAATGGGAATGCTACTTAAAATCTGTGGAGTAACGCTCGCTGACCGCATTCGTAACAGTGAGATCCGAAACAAAGTGGGATTGAGAAAATGAGAAAGGGCATGCTTAGCTTTTTCGATCATGTGAAAAGAATGGCAGATGAAAGATAGACAAAGCAGATATCTATACAATGCGAATGTGAATGGATGTAGGTACCCAGTGAGACCAAGGTTGACATTCCACGATCAGATCGCTAGAATATTATCCGAGGGTGGTGTCATGTCTTCGAAACCGGCGTGTTTGTATGAAAAATGTGAAGGAAGTCAGTTTGGCAGGATCGTGAGGTTTGGTACTCGATCTTCCTATCCCATAAGGGACTTGGCGTGAATATATGTATATACATGTAGATTTTACGGTGCTGAGAATAGATAAAGTGATTGTAGTGACCTAGTTTAAAAATAACGATTTGTAAACGGCTTGTGTAAAAGTAGGTAAGGTTTATGTAATGTGATACAAAGATCTATTCGTAATCAATCTTTGTTTATGTTCGTTCATTCAAAAGCAAAGAAAATAATTTAATTGGTGACTGGACGTTTGTGTCAGTCCCGTGCGAGGTTATGCTCTTCAAAGACTACTGGACAGGCGTTGCGTAAGCGTCTTTACCGTAAGGGCACACGGGGCCAGTGCCCAGGGCCCCCATATTCAGAGGGCCCCGAATGATCGACTATGTTACTCACTTTTAACCTTAAAATGTATTGGCGTTGCATTAGGTTTTTTCGTTGCCCTAATTCTTGAGCATTCAAATTCGCAACTTAAGAACGATCAAGTAATTTGGCAATAATTGTGAGCACAGAAAGTGACATTCNNNNGTTTGTGTCAGTCCCGTGCGAGGTTATGCTCTTCAAAGACTACTGGACAGGCGTTGCGTAAGCAATACCGTCTTTACCGTAAGGGCACACGGGGCCAGTGCCCAGGGCCCCCAAATTCAGAGGGCCCCGAAGGATCGACTATATCACTCACTTTTAACCTTAAAATGTTTTGGCGTTGCATTAGGTTTTTTCGTTGCCCTAATTCTTGAGCATTCAAATTCGCAACTTAAGAACGATCAAGTAATTTGGCAATAATTGTGAGCACAGAAAGTGACATTCTTCAGAAAATTAAGTTTGAGGATTTAATAGAAGATGTTGCTTAACATAAATCCCGAAAGAAAATGTTATCGTAATCATAAAAAGACAGCAGCATACTAATATTATTAATGACGTACTGTAATAAAATAACAACCCAATAAATCATAGTGAAAAAATTTGTAAAGTTTGACTTCTTTCTATTTCAAAAGGGCCCTAAGTTTTTGTGTGCCTAAGGGCCCCAATATAATCTAAGTCGGCCCCGTGCGTAAGGGATACATACATAAATCAAACATTGTAACAGTCTCTATGTCCCCGTGTGGGCCCGGGATCCTTTGCGGAATAGCCAGCTTCCTACCGTGGTATAGTTTGGAGGATAAGGTAGCCGCTAAACTTACTTTTGCTCGGGGTCTAATATCCTGGCCTCAGGTTGGCAACGCACTATTACTACTACCTTTGGTGTCTCTAGGCAGCGTGAATTTCTTACCGTTACGAAATCCATCTGCTTGTTTGCCTTTCAGTACCATAAAAAAATGTGACTCGTCCACAGTCGTATTGTCAGTGCACGTCATTGTTGTGTTCCTTTTTGAAGAGTGACGTTAGCCGTACTCGTTCATTTCATTATCCTTAAAATCTTACAGGTAATGCACCTTATTGTCTACTCAATTTAGGAAATAAATAAAATGATAATTTCCTACAAAACCTACATTTATTGTAGCTGAAATCGATCTCGATCGTATCAGCTTTCAAACAAAAAAACTGCATCGTAATCGGTTTATCTTTACAAAAGTTATGATGTCACAGACAAACACACATACAGACTCACAAACACGTTAGACTTACAACACCCTCCTTTTACGTTGGGGTAAAAAAAAAATTTGGACAAAGTCGCGAATTGTTTGTATGTATTGTTTTCGCGCCAACAGTTAGACTTATTTAAATGGGTTTTAGCATAGATATAGACCAAATCTTGGAGAGGAGTCCATTTTTAAACCCCGACGGAAAACGTGGGGTAGTATAAGTTTATGTCTGTGTGTGTGTTTGTCTATCTGTGGCATCATAACTTCAAAAGAAATGGAATAATTTCGATGCTGATTTTTTGTGGCCGCGGTGGTATATAAAAATGTCGACTACACAAGGACCACTTGTATGGCCCACTTGAATGTTTTTTTCTGATTCTTTTTTAGAAAGCTGACATGATCTAGATGATTCTTAGCTACATGTCATAGATGTTTTGTAAGGGGTTATTGTTTTTTTGTAATTCTAGCATAATTTTTAGCTGAGAGAGTTAAATAAATTTAAAACCCGGCCAAGTGGCTAGCAACAGCTAGTACAGTAAGTTTATTATCCCAGAGAACATACGGAAGACTAATAAAACTAGTATTTACTATTAATCAACTAGTATTTATTAAGTCTGGTGTATACTAATATTTATTGATCGTCAAATTAGACTTGATTGTTTAATACTACAAGCTGTAACTTGCGGTTTCGTCTGTATCTTAACTATTAGCTTATAGCTAGGTATAGCTTTCTAGTTAGAAATTGACGAAGTATTGGAGTAAGAAGTCTCTGCAGTCCAGCCGTCTGGTATTAGTCTTGATAGAATAAGGTGCTGGGTTTGATCTCTGGGTCGAGCAACAAACGTCGTTTCTCAATTACCTAAAAAACATCATTGTCTTCAATTGGATATGTGCTTGGTTAGCCAAATTGTTTTGCCACCTATCACATTGTAGGACGTAGTATTTTCACCTAGTCGTGGGTGACCTGGTCGCATCTCTACCTACTCCCTCAGGGAAACGGGCGTGAAGATACCATTTCTTAAGAATCCAATGAAGCCAATTCTCGTCCTAGTCATAGACTATACGAGTGTCAAATTTCGTCGCGATCGGTCAACATGGAAATTCAGGGACTTTATACAAACTTTCATAGGTACCCTTTTTACGTCTTCCAGGGATAGATTTTCGAAATATAATTTTTATTGGACCTTATTCGCTATAACTATGTGTCTATCGTTGGTCGAGTGGCTAGCGTACACGCCTGACCACACCGGTCAACTGTGAGGGTTGGGTTCGATTCCCGACGGGGGTATATGTGATGAACATTTAGATGTCTGTATTTGCGGGCTCAGGTGTTTATTAAATTCATTCTGGTATCTATAATCCAACACTTCTATGTATAAGTATTAACACCCATAACACAAGCATATAATTTGCTTACTTTGGTGTTAGATTCGATTTGTGTAACTTGTCCAGGGATATTTATTTTATATCAAATTTCAGTACGACTCGTCCAGCAGTTTATATTGTACGATATTCAGATAAATAGACACCTTTGCCTTTGACTGTGTGTGCAAAATAAGTGAGTGTTATTTACTAATATCTGGTATTTCAGAAACACTACTTATCAATACTAGCTATTCGCCCGCTTTTTAATAACGTTGAATAGATTTTTGTGCAAATTTTCAGTCTCCGTTAGGTATAGTAATATGAGAGTGGACGATTTTAAAATCTTAAGCCTTTGTTTAAACGCGAGTCTTTAATTAAATGCATATCAAGTTTTGTCAAAGAAGGTTTAGCGTCTTAGTCATAAAAGCGACGCAGCAGACTTTACATTATTAAAAAAAATATCTTCACGCCCATATCACCGGAGAGGTAGACAGAGGCATAACTAGGGCACCCTTGACTAGCCGAAGACACTGAGTCCCACTATGTGATAGTTGGCAATCCTATCGCCAACCGGGCACATATCCAATCCCGGGCAACGTTATTTTTATTAGAAAATTTTAAATACATATTATCTATCATACTTTCACCCGGTGATCGAACCCAGGACCTCAAGAAGTCAAGCCCAACGCCAGATCGCTAGACCATAGAGGCGATTTACTTTAATATGTTTAGTATGGATTAAACAATTAGTCATTTTTTTCGAAGGCTGCTGTTAACTAATATTTATTTTCGACGGAATAGATGTGATTGATTTATACTAACTAATAACTGTTTGAACTCGGGTCTTTGACTAGAGTTTTGTTGAATTTTATCAATTCGGCCCAGTGGTTTAACTTTGAAAACTACAAAGACAGACAGACAGACTTTCCCTTTTAAAATATTATAATAAGGATAAATTGGAAATGACTGAAACCCGCGGCATTTGCGTACTTATTTTATTTAGCTTTTCCTTGAAAACTCGTTTAGATATCAAGATAGTCATCTAAGCGCACTGAAACAGCAAATTATTCTAACATAGTAAAACTGCAAACAATTTAAGCGCATTAAAACTGCAAATAATTCAAGCACAGTTAAATTGCAAATAATTCAAGCACAGTAAAACTGCAAATAATTCAAACACATTAAAACTGCAAATAATTCAAGCACAATTAAACTGCAAATAATTCAAGCACCGCAAAAGTGCAAATAATTCAAGCACAGTAAAACTGCAAATAATTCAAGCACAGTAAAACTGCAAATAATTCAAACACAGTAAAACTGCAAATAATTTAAGCACAGTAAAACTGCAAATGATTCAAGCACAGTAAAACTGCAAATGATTCAAACACAGTAAAACTGCAAATTATTCAAACAGCAAAACTGAAAATAATTCAAGCAAAGTAAAACTGAAAATAATTCAAACACAGCAAAACTTTATATAATTTAAGCACAGTAAAACTGCAAATAATTCAAGCACAGTAAAACTGCAAATAATTCAAACACAGCAAAACTGCAAATAATTCGAACACAGCAAAACTGCAAATAATTGAAGCACAGTAAAACTACAAATAACTCAAACACAGAAAAACTGCAAATAATTTAAGTTCAGTTAAGTTTAATAAAACGATTTCAATCGTCGAGATGTGATATTTCTCTTTTCAAAAGGTTGGTTTTTCGATTCCACGGTGGTCTGAATCATGTGCCTCTTCGTCGAAGTACATGAAAATATTTTCATTAATAAGTAGGTATACCTCACAAACTACTTATCGGATCTTAATAACATTTATTTGGTTGAATTATGAGCATTTAGAAAAGTCCAAAAAAACACCATCAAAATGTGTTTGTTTTGACCGACTAATCGCTTATCAATCATACAAAAGATATGTAAACAATATAGATAAACTCTTCCTTTATGGAGTCGGTTAAAAATAACCTTTGTCCTTTTCCAATGTCTTATCTATTTTTATTGTAAAGTAGTTGTTGCCCTCGGCGTTTCCCGCGTAGTTATTGGTCCTACAGGAACATTTTTTGGGATAAAAACCATCGCCGGTGTTAATCCAAGTTACCTTCTATGTCTGTGCCAAATTTCATGAAAATCGGTTCAGCAGTGTTTGCGTGAAGGAGTAACAAACAGACAAACTTTCGCATTTATTATATTTATAGGATAGGATAGGATTAAAAACTATTCAGCTGTATATGGACGTAAAAACGAATGTAAGTAAAAACATACGCACTTTCACATTTATTTTATAAGTAGGGATTACATTATGGTTAGTCCGATATACCTAAAATATTATACAGTATCAAGTGGAAAACGACGTTTGTATTACGTTACAATTACGTAAAGTCTGTACGCATTCTTAATGTTTTACCTTGGATACAATTCTGCAAAGATTTCTAATTTTAGATTCGCCTTAAATTGTGGGAGTATTCGTAAGACATTTTGACATTAAAAAATATAATCTTTTGAGTTCTTGTTTACTTTTTCGTTTATTTTATAGTTAATTTGCTACGCTACTATCTTTGTTTATTTTTTAATCGACTCCGATAAAAGTATAAGGTTCTCAATTCATTTGCATTTTTTTTATTTTATTGGTTCTAAGTGGTCATTAGTTACATCACGACCTGAATATTAATTTAATTACCTTTGTTCTTTGATTTATATTATTTGACCTGAATTATGTCTTAGATTTATTTCATTTCTAGTTATTATCTTTTTTTATTTTGTTTTGGGAGTTCGTTAACATTAGTGAAAAATGTATGCATTATTAAGTGTAATTTAAAAACTACTATACTTACTAGATGTTTAAGTTTATGAAGGACCGTTTCGGAACCAATTGCTATCGAAAAAAAAGTTGTTAAATCGCGACGTGGTAACCAATAAAATAGTTGGGCTCCGTTTTTATTTTAAAAATATATACTGAACGGTAAAAGTTCTTTCTCCTTTTAGTTTTTTCATGATTTTATTCGATAACGGTTTCATTTGAAATATCCAACCAACTTTAAAATTTCAATCGTTTTTTACTTTTTAAACTTAGTTAAATAATTGCTATGATGTCAGTACTATACAAATTAATATCGAGATGAATCTATAAATATACATCTTAGGTCAGCTATTGGAACAGGCAATTGAATTATGAATATTTTATTGGAATACCACTTAACTTTAGCAAATACTTAAGTACGACTTATTACGCTTATAATCGTAGCCTTGTTCTTAGTATAGACGAATCTATTACTATTCAATCTTTCTAACGCAATCTCGGGTTCGATTCTTGACCACGGTTGGCACTTATGTAATGAATGTAGAAGCTATTATTTATGTTTATGAAACTAATTTCATTAACTGACTCTAAAAAGGAGCAGATTGTATTTTCTTTAGAATTCTTATCATGTTTTGCTCTCGATTTCCTGATGATGCCTTAGTGTCGAGGCGAAACGTACGTCGAGTGCCATTTTAGTGTGTTCTGCTATGAGATCTTCGACAAAGTTGGTGGGAGACGTGACACGTTGGTTTGTTTCCCGAGTTCGGACTCTATTCGTGATCTGGTTGCGGTGGTAGGCGGTGGGAACATTAGGAAGGTTTGTCACATTCTGTGTCATTTGGAAAACTTCTCGCTACAACGGTTACACTGCTTACGCGGGATTAGCGAAATAGAATAAGTCTAAGAACTCATGGCGCGGTTTATACAAATAGTAAGATCACATTTCATGACGCGATTTTCACCCGCAGCGCCCGCGGTTGTTTGCGGTTGCCGCGGCAGCGGTCGCTCGCCCGTAGATTGTGCGGGCGGCGATTTCCCGCCGCCTCGGCGGGCTGCGACCGCGCGCTCTACGATCGCTTGGCGGGCGACCATTTTGTACTATTTGTACTAATTATTTATAACCGCCAAGATTGCGGGCGATAATTCCAACAAGTTTTATGTGAACGCTCTTCTGGAAGGGAGGGGAGGCAGCTGATCATTATGATTAAGGATACAATGCTAAAGTATGACCGCCTCTGTGGTCTGCTGATATGGAGTTGGTTTTGCCTTCATGCATGCATGTTTTTGCCCCGACCCCGTGATGGACAACTCTGAATGAGGTTTTTCTATTTTCGACTTATCGTGGGGACTCTGGTTGAGCATCTGAACAACCACCATAAAGTCAGTGCTCGTCACTTTCATGTCATGTAGGTACTAGTCGGTAGATTAGGCGGCAAACTTATGCAAGAGTTTTGATATCACATAATAATTAATAACATAATTTCTTCCGTGTTGATCAGGGCTCCTTTGCAGAATAGACTATCTGCCTTCCTGCCAGGCAGCTCGTAGAAGGCGAGCATAGGCTTACCGTCACTAACAAAGTGACATCCTATTAGGTGGTAGAGGTTCGCAGCAACTCGCCCGGAATGGTACCACTGCCTTACCTGTTCCTGCCGCCATAACGTCAGTACTTGCCGTTGACATGTTCCGCTTTAGAGGGTAAACTTACGTTTGCTCGAGGCCTAACATTCCAGCCTTAGGTTGGCAACGCACCATTACCACCTTTGGTGGCTCTAGGCGGCGTGAATTTCTTACCATCAGGAAGCACGTCTGCTTCTTTACCTCCCAATATCATAAAAAGAAAAAGAGATCCTCAGGTTGGCAGCGCAACGTTGCCATCTTTTTGGTTTATAGACGATGTGAGTGATCAATGATAGTAGTAGTATCTTCACGCCCATATCCCCGAAGAGAAAGGCAGAGGTACAACCAAGGCACCCACGACTAACCGAAGATACTAAGTCCCACAATGTGATAGGTGGCAAGCCTATCGCCAACCGGGCACAATTCCAATCACGACCAAAATTTTTTTGTTATTAGAAAATTGGAAAAATCCAATTTTATTTTTGTTGGCCGACCCGGGATTCAAACCCGGAACCTCATGCAGTCAAGTCCAACACCCGGACCGCAACACCACAGAGGCGATGCAAGTTATATGAAATACGTCAACTTGTTTGCTTGCTACTTGAATTGTAAATGCAAAAGCCTGACTGTCTGTTGCTCTTTCACGTTTAAACCATTTAACCAATTTTGATGAAATTTTGTAATTTACTATGTACTAACTTTAATTATATATTTCTATAATTTTTAAAGAAAGAAAAAATTTCGCCCCAGACAGGACTTGAACCTGTAACCTTTCGTCTCAAGCCGACTTAGGCTATTTTTCTTTAAAACTGT
>NJDC01004616.1:15766-42249 GCA_002245475.1 Calephelis virginiensis
GGAACCCTCGAAAAGCGCGCCTTCCCCCTCCGACCGTTCCCGCCAACCTTCCTGTTCTTTCTTTTTTTTAAGTTAATTTGCCCCTTTCTGGGATCGGCTAAGACCTTTAGACCATGCTGCCACGTCTTTCAAATTTATTCTTATACAGTCATTAGTCACATGTCTTCCGTATCAATTATTTGTTATACAGTCATTAGTCACTATTTACAAAGTCACGTCTGAATGATCAAAATTACAAAACGTCAGGGTCTTGAGTAGAGTGGTGGTCACTTTACACAAGCTCACTTTGGGAGATGTGGCGGCAGCGAGGAAATTCACGATACACTACTATTTCTTCATGATTATTTCATTTGTGAACTTTCACTTAACAAAATTAAACTATTTCCCACCTAAACAAACTAAAATTACTCATAATTTACTCTAAATTTAATAATTGTGAAAAAATTACGTTATGTTAGTATTTTGCCATTAGTCAAGTAGAAATTTGCATCAAGTTTTATATCAATGTTAATCAATTATAATTAATCATTAGCCATAAGTCGTCAGTAAGTCATGTCAGGCTCTTGGATAAATCGGTGGCCTCATTACTCAAACTCATGAGATGAAATTTGGCGGCAACGAGGAAATACACGATACGCTAATTTCTTTATGATTATTTCTTTTGTGCACTTTCACTGAACAAAATTGTACAAAATGCCACCAAAATTGACTCATTTCACTCAATATCAACACGAAGTTCAATAATTATGAAAAAACTTCAACCATCTTTTCTCTCGATGGCGTCAAAACTCCATCCGTTTTGTTTCACAATATTTATTATTCCAATGTTACTACTATAACATACAAATATTCCCCAAAGCCTGATGTTAAAATGTTGTTAGAAAAGAACTTCAATTCACCATAACTATTTATTATACTGTTAGTGAATCCAAGTTTGTAGAAAGGATTTATCACAATATTAAGGCAATCTTAACTGCTTTACATTAAACTAGCTGTTTTCCAGAGACTTGGTCAGCGTAAAATAGATTTTCATTCAAATCGTCATCCCCAATAAAAATCACATGGGGCTTTGATTTTGAAAAAAATAAATCTTGTTTGAAATAGGGTTTTTTTATTTATTTACATTAAATTTCATTATTATCGATTGAACAAAGCAACAAAAATCAGACAGACTTTCACATTCATAATATTAGTATGAGTTTATTCATGTACTCAAGGGTAACATTTAAATTAGATATAAAGGGTAACATTTAAAGTACCAGCCAAATTCTGAGAAAAGATTCGGAATCGATAATACCGATTAATCGAGATTAGTATATATATTGTCTTTGATAATACTTACGATCTATGAAGTAACTAAAAATTAAAAAAAATCAATTTATAACTTTTATCCGAAGCAAAATACAAGATGGACGGTTATAACGTAACAAATCATAAAAATTGTTCACACTGACGCAGTCGTATTCGCAGACTGATGACGTCATGACTTGTACTAGGTACGACACAGCGTGACAAAAAGTGAAGTTTTTTTGCGGACTTTTTAAAATGAATGTTTATAAAGTAAATGTTACAATTCGGAAATAACATTTAAAATGCATTACCATTTAAGCCTTATGTTAAAATTTGGCTGGTCCTTTCAAAGTAACCCTGTATAGATGTTATATTATGTTTTTTAGTATATTAATATTACAAATGTGAAGGTATGTGTCTATTACGCTTTCACGGCTTAACTGCTGTATTGATTTGGATGAAATTTGATAGGCGTACAGTTAAAGAGACGAGTTCACACACAGGCTATATTTTTTTTTAAAATCCAAAAATGACTGTTATGGGGCCGAAAATTTGTATAAATGTCGTAACAAATCTACGCGGACGAAGTCGCACCTAGGCAGCTGGTTTTTTAGTGAATCAGTCCTTCAAACGGTTTACTACGGACAATTGCTACGGTTCTATGTAAACGGAGCAATCTTTTTAGGTGTATGATTTTACCACTTCATCAAGCCTATGAGACTAGTTATGGTTTCGGTTGGCGATAGATTTCCCACTTATCACGTTGTGGTGTCAGTTACCTTTAGCTGATCGAGGATACCCTGGTCGTACCCTAGTATTTATTATCTCACGTTAAAATTTTCTTTCTTATAATAACAAAGTGGTCCTCCCAAGAAAGGTTAGAGCTAAGAATAATACCGAAGTTGGTAACATTAGAGGAAAGAGGGATCTGAGTACCGTTATTATAATAATTTGCTCGCCTCTTACGAGCTGCCATGCAGAATCTGGTCTATTCTGCTAAGCGCATCTTGACCAACATGGGAGACCTTAATTTAACAAAGAAAAGTAATACTACAAAGTAATCTCCAACAAAATTTAAAAAGTTTGAAGTTGAAACAATGAAAAAATATAAATATGAAAAGGTATAGTTTTGTCTATTACGTTTATTATTTTATTGACAGCTTTAGATTTAGTCATTAATTATTTCCCGTTACCCACAAATACTCGGGTATTTATATATACATATAAATTAAATATAAGTCAACTATTTAAAAATCAGATATGAGATTATTTTTCTGACAATCCCAATCAGTTTGTTCAGTTAGATTACAAATGTGTTCTGGTTTTAAGGTAGTAGGTATCTATCATTAGTCTATCATTATAAGACCAAATTTTATGAAGTATTCGGGGCAAAGACTCAGTAGGTGTCACAGCATGTTGATTATTGACTTATACTTGCTTATGTTTTGTTGACTTGTAGGTACATCGACATCAAACGACTCATTTCTAGAAAACAAATTATTGAAGTTAAAACTAAATTGGGTATAAACCTGCAGTATATAAATGTTTAAAATAACGGTAACGTAATAAATAATAATAATAATTATAAACGTAAGACTTGTGATACTTATAATATGTTTAGTGTGCTTGTTCAGTGAACTCTTACGTTAAAAAATATTTATTTATTTCATGTTTTATTGTACATATTTTTTCTTATAAAACATGGACAGAAATATATGGATATGAACAAAAGATAGCATTATCTATAAGGTCAATGGATTTCTTCCAGTCAACCCTAAAAATTACAATCTGTAATGACACAGTTGAAGGCATTATGCATAAAAAACTATTATACCTAAAAATAATAATAATGTAATAAAAATACTAGTTAAAATGACATTATAAAATGGTTAACATGAAACTAACACTAACTGTCATGTTCTGGCTTGGAGGGTAGGGTACCCGGTAGACTTGCACTGTTGTCTCTTCATCAGGGACCCGCGTACTTGTTCGCTAATTTCTTACAAAAAAATACTAAAATCATCAGCAAAAACTGAAATTTCTTTCCGATATTACCTACTCTTCTTGAAACACTGTGTGCTACGGTTTGTAAGTATGTATCTTCACTCCCATATCCCCGAAGGGGTTGGCAGAGGCATAACCAAAGCACCTATGACTAGCCGAAGACACGTCCCACAATGTGATAGGTGGCAAGCCTATCACCAACCGGACTTATATCCTGTGGTCTGAGCTTTGAATTTTTGAATATGTATACTGGAAAATCACTGATGTCTTTACGATGATTTATACCCAAACCAAAATAATCAGGACCAGATCAGGCGAGTGGCTTTGCAGTCACTCAGCAGTTACTTTATTTTGCACCCCCTGAATGTAAATGCAGAGAAAGCACTTCCCAGAAACAATATTTTCTGATGCAATCTTGCCAGTGATGTTTATGCAGTCTCCGAATCACTGTAGCTCTTGTTAATGATCTTAATTTATATAAATGTGAATGGCAAATGGATTAATTTGATAAAACATAGATGTTAGTAGTTAATTATGAAAACATTGTATATTAGTGGGAAGGTTAAGCGTGAAAATTAAATCGTTAATCAACGTTAGTGCATTATCTTTACAGCTTACCATGAACATCATTGGAGATCTATCCCTTACAATTTAGTAAACGACAACGCAGATATATGATTACTTTATAGAGTGCAATGAGGCTCAAGCCCCTTATGAAATTAAGCATAGGTCGGATAACAGAGCCGGATTAACCCTGTATGGGCCTGTAGGCAATACAATATACGGTCCCATTTTCTTTACTTATCAATCGCAAAACTCACATATTTTTGTTAACGTATTTCGAAAATTTCGGAATTATTACGCTACAAATTATTTTCCTGTAACGTGAAGTTTACAGAACGCACCTAATGAATCGGGGATTCCCCCAACGTGAATGAGGTCCAGTTGCAATTGGAAGGATTATATTACTTTTTGTAGTAAATACTAGATGTTTCTGTATGTATAAAGTGTAACATGCGTTGAAAAGAAATAATAGTATTGTTGAATATCATTTTCGATCCATAAAACATTTTTTGTCGATCCTGGGCCCCTAGGCATTTCCCTACTCTGTCATAAGGTTAATTCAGCTTTGCATAGGTATTGCATCCAGGTCCGATAGAATTTTGGAAATTATCAATAAAATACATTTTGTTATCTGATATTAAATTTAATAGGTATTCTATTATTTACATTAAATTGTTCTCTATTAACACGGCATTTATAGTATTTTTTCATTCAATCATTTTTATTATATTTTATTTACATTTTTTTATAAATTATATTATATTAATATCAATACTGTGAAGTTTCAACAAGTTCTTATTAAATTGTACATGAATAAGCCAAATTTGATTATTATTTATCAAAGAAAGTTATAATACATATAAGTAAAATATTAAATTTAAACAGACGCTCACATCAATTTAACAAGAACCCCAACACGAAGGATACAATAAAAACTAAACTAAATACACAATATAGCACCTCCACAGGCTATTCAATTATATTTTATTCAAAAATAAGGTACACATTTAAAATTGTTTTACCTATCAATATTTAAAAAACGACATATCAATTCAAATTCCGCACTTAATACACGTCACTTTAACTTAACAAACGTACATATAAATTATATATATCTACTAATTGTGATTTCTAAAAAGGATATCAACAGTACCTCTGTGGTATTTTACTTGTATTTGGCACTATATTTTGGAATGCACAATTCTATCTACTTAGATATAAATATGAAACTAACTGTAAATAGTTACTAATAATATTTAACTGGACATTTAGAATATCGTGTTCATAAAAATCTGTAATTAACATGCTTATTATTGTAACTCGAGAATATTTTAATATGAACAGTAACAGTATAAAAACGGTTTCGCTTGTAAAAAAATATCCAGAATCGTGAAAAAAATTGCATACAAAAAATTATTATTCGAGTATAAAATGATTACAAATAGTTATTTGTTATTGTTTTGCTAACTTACAAAGAAATTACGTTTTTCTGCTAAATGAATTCTTTTTAACTTGGCGTATTCAAGTAATTTATTGTAGAAAGGCACAAAATCAATAACGACAGACTGTAAACACGCTTGTTATGCCTGTCTTGTCTAAGAAATTAGTGACTGGTTTGTTAATTGAATAAAGCGTAAATATTTTATATCATTCGAAGCAAAGGTATCTATCTATACACGAACATAATAAACGTAAATGCATTGATGCATGATCAGGTTATATTTTACAAAAACTGACATCAATCATCAAATCTCGTGTTCAGTGTCTATAAATATTAACATAAATTTATGTCACACAGATAATTTTATACATAGGATGTGTTACATATTGTAGTTATAAAGGACAGAAAATGAAATTATTTATCCTTAGCAACATGACTAGTAAGAATGTTATCATGTCTAAATTAATTATCGTCAAAATTAAAACTCATTTTATACATATACTATAGACAAAATATTGTTTTCGAGTTATACAACAAAAACTTAAACAGTAGACGATTATTATCGAGTTACATATAATTAATAAAAATGCTATATTTTCAGGACGTTTTTTTTTCATAAAAAGCGGTAAACATGTTTATTAGCATTTCAATTATGATCGAATAATATTATGTATAGTACATCTGACAAAAATGGTAAAAATCGGATTAAAAGTTTATTTCTTTTATTATGTAAGTATATATTATAAAAATGAGATATGTAATTTAAAGAACAAACATGGATTTTGAACATGAGTAACATTGCCCCAATATCCATTCTATCGTTATATTATACGTTGAGACCACCACCTAAAATTAAATGAATTCAGAAAATGACTATCTGGAGAAAAGTAATGGTCAAATTCCGTAAATTATCTTTCCAGGTAGACTTATAAGACACATTACACGGGTGCAGTATCCAGTTTCATTATGATATAAAAAAATGTTGTATTTAAGCTTTTTCAGTGTCCCATTTTTTAATAATAAAGTAATCCACATTATATCATCTAGTATTTTGATTTTTATTTTTCATTCTTCCATCAAAATCTAGTTCAAGTCCAGGATATCTAACTGAATCTTGCTATATATTGTCAATACAATCTATCATTACGTATATTTCTCCTACAGTAAAATTTGGCGAATGAGATACTTTACAATTAGTATACATTTAACACAAAAAAAATGCAAATTTTGACAACGCAAAAAATACTGATTAAAATATATGTGAATTAGAGTTTTGGTAAACGATTTTCGCCCACTCCTACAATAAAAAGTCGAAAAACGTATACACTTTTTATAAACATTTGTTATTTTCCACAACGCATGTAATATTATTAAAAAGTGTAACATTATTAAAGTTTACCATGTGCTAACTATGAAAAGTATAAACAATATAAGGATTCTACGCCCAAATGGGACTAGCACTAGGATGAGGATGATCCTTTGAATTGTAACAACTATTGTATCTACGAGTTGTTATACCAAAATTTAATGAATTTTACGCATTGAAACAAACAATATATTTTTTGACTGCAACTTTGCAATTCTTATACACTTCGAGCACTTCAAATTCTGTAGATAAAAATTTCGTATGATTTTTAATATTGTTGGCTAAATCTTTTTCTATAATTATATTTTCAGTGCCTGAAGACCAATATGACCTGAATTTCATAATTTGAATAAAATAGTTCGGCAAATCACAGTGCCTTTAAAATTATATGAGTACACGTACCCATTAAAATAAATGACATTTTAAACTTTGTATTTACTTATTTTATTGACAGTTATTGATTGTATATTTGATTTTTTCATGCAATATATTTTCTTTTATGTCTTCCGCTACGTAACGACGATTTTGAATAATGACGTGATTTTAGAAACGTTTTACTAAATTCTATTTCATCTACCGCACTATTACCATTTTCACTACACACCGCGTCTTTAATTTCATAAACTTTACGCTCCTTGACATCGCAAACATTCATAAATACGACGAGCAAATGTAAAACCATTTGCATAATTACTTTGAATAGCAACACTATTTTCACCGTCCAATATTTTGTAACCGCATTCCCGTTTTTAGCAATAATCCCGCTACTGACGTTACTAATAACCATACCGCTATTAACATTATGAATAACTTTCTTATTGCCGCTCTTAACATCCAGGCATTTAAAATCTATTGTCTTATCGCTTGAAATATCCCTGTTATCACCTTTATGCATTACCATTGTATTACCGCTTTTAATAAAGTTCCTGTTTTTAACGTTGTGAATCACTTTAATTTTACCACTTTTGATAACGTTGGATTCAACGTTATAATTTTCTATTGTGTTATATCTTTCAATGTCTCTGTTGTTTACTTTATGTATCACATTATTGGCTCTGTCGGTAGTACTCGCGTAACATCGAAGGTTTTCTTCAATGATATTGCGTCGGTTCAGTCTTGTAGCGTGGAATGCAAGGTAAAGTTCCCGCTAGGTTTGCTTGAGCCAGTGCGCGGGCACCCATTGCGGTTCGCGTTCTAAGCTATTTATTTCATTCAGCAGCTGTTGATAGGCACGTTGTGTATCGTTATTTATGATAATCATATCAAACAAGTGGCCCCATCGAAGTTCCATATCTCTTGCAGTCGCAATTATTTCTTTTAACTCCTCTTCCTGTAACAAATTATTATTTTCTATAATAAAATTACAACCTACTTTTTAAGGATTACAGGTAAATACAACTAAATTTCAGTGTTATGTCATAATTATGCCTGAAATGAACAAGAATGATCGAACACTCTAATTTGTTAAATTTTTAATATAGTCATAGTGAAAAAACCATTAGCATTTTTGTAGTAGTCAAATATTTCATCAACCTTAGGAACATTTTGTTTAAAGTGTGGATAAATAAAAATTATCCAGTATTACATCTTCACTATTACCTAAAAAACAGTTTTAAATTATTAACTTCCTTGAATTTAGGGAAAACTTTTAATTGTTATAACACTGCCCGTGTTTAAATGATGTTCTATTGAATTTTAAAAAATCTCAATTTGCTACGCTTGGCGCTAGCGTGCCGTATTAGGTCGAAGTATACTATTTTGTATATCCAATTTCGTTTTTCAATCCTTAAAATAATAAGCGATAAACGTATCACAGACTATCATATGAACCCAGTTGCTGCAAGACAACCTAACTAACAACTAGGTAAAATTAAATAATACTCTAAGATCCAAATCTAAGTTTAACTACACCGAGCTGATAATAGGATAAAACATAACTTTAATATATATTTTAATAAATTTAATATAAAATTTTTCAATAAATTTATTATATTATAAAATATATTTAAAATAGGTTGCCTAAAAACTCGTGGACGGATTTATTTTTTATATTTTAAATAAGTTAAAATTTTTAATCAAATTGTTTTATCCCGAACCAAATTTTTAGCCGTTTAAAATGGACAGAATTTGAATTGCCTGTTACTTCATGTTGTTCACTTGATTGGATGATAGAAAAAAAATATATCTATTTTATTGTGAATGCATTGACATTTGACACATTATGGGTTGTTGAACGTTTACCTTATAATTTTCTCCATTTCTAATTTTCTTTTGTCTTAATTTTTCTAAACTAGGTGGCGCAACGAAAACTGTATAGGGTTTTAAATCGGAGTTCCTCAGTATTTTCAACGACTGCGGGTGAAGGTTGAGCACGCAGATCTTCCCTGAGTTCACTACTTCTCGAATAGCTTCTAGCGATGTGCCTGGAAATATCAATTTTAAACTTTATTGTAGCATATCACTCACATTCTTAGATACCTATTAGGGATGCTCTAAATTTTATTTATATTGTAGACATTTTAGATAATGCTTTTTATGTGATAAGACAGAGAAATCACGGCTCTATCGATGACAAAAGACAACGGGACTTAGACCATAGATGAGGCGGGAGCTTACCGTAATACGCTTTTTCGTATTCCCCATGCTCTACGAACTTTCTGTTGAGTATGTCGGCCTCGAACTGCGTGCGAGATATGAAATGGTAATCTTGTCCCGGAATTTCGTGGTCTTTGCGTGGTCTAGACGTATCTGTAAAAAAAATAGTAATTTGGTACTAGGGTTGTGATGATTTCGTCGTTCATCAATGGAATAATCTAGCATTACTTGGAGGTATGATGTAAAATCGTTGGGACTTGATAGAATGTCATTGTAAATCTACATATATAAAAGAAAGTCGTGTTGGTTACAATATTTATAACCCAAGAATGGCTAAACCGATTAGGCTAAAAATTGACGTGGAGGTAGCTTTGAATTCGGAGAAGGACTTAAGAAACTTTTTATTCCGTTCACCTGCGAGGGAACATTTTCATTTTTCTCGAGCAAACTTACCAGGTGGAGCCAGCAGACTGTAGAACTCACTTCCTAACTCGGTTTTCCTTATATATTTTATGGGATTTATATCATAGTAATAAGAAGGGATTTTTCAATAGGCATATTACTTTCTTTCTTTGAATCTGGCAATAGATAATAATATGGCCAGTTGGCTGTTTGCTAGCTTAGTTAATATAAAAGCACTAACGTGGTACGGCCGCAGCGAACCGTGCAGCATCCTCCATCAGCCGCTGGCGCAGCTCGTGGCGGCCGATGTTGGGGGGGCCGATGAGCACGATGGGCCGCTTGTGCGACGCTCGGGGGTAGTACAACGCCACCTCCTCGTACGTCAAGATTTCTTCTTGCTCGTACTCTGGATACAAAATAACAAAAACGCATAGTAACACTGTAATATTAATATAACGGACCTCAATATAAAGATTTTCTTGACAAAGTTAAGCGAATCTAACAAAGTTTTCTAAACACTCTAAAACTGTCCGAAAGAAGTATGCAAAATATGACGAACACATCTACAATTTACGAGTAAGGTTTAAGTGACGTAGGTATTCTGTTAATGCTTTACACATATTGAGAACAGTAGTTTTGTTAGATTCCTTCAATTTTAACGATTTTGAGAAGCAAGGGTGAATCCTAACTTCATGATCAATGACTTTACAAACATCCCTCAAAAATCACTTTTCATGAGGAAAGTAGTGATATAATATGCAAAGATAAAGAATCACCATTGTAATGGAATACATATTTAAACAAATGTTTCAACAAATAAGTTTTTTAAGAATGAATATAATATGTAAAAAAACAAGCAATTTGTAGGGAGAATCGACTTTAAGAATAGCAATATTTATTATTTGAATCCGCCAGACACGGACAATAATAATATACAAAAATTTTTTTTAGTTTTAAATATGCGAAACCGAAAATACTGACATAAATGTAAAAAAATAAATCATATTCGTGGAAAAAAGTACACAAGTGACCAAACCTTAAAATAAATTATGTGGTTGTTCTAAGTATGTGTAATGATTTTGTAGTTGTAACTAATTTTAAATGTATCTCACCATCAGTGCCAGACGTGGAATATAGAGGATACCCAGCTTCGCTTGTTGCTTTTTTCCCTTTCTTTTTCCTCGGCGGTTTCTTGGCACATAGCAACGTGCCTCCTTTCCGAGGTTTATCTCGTGCTGCTACTTCGGCTGCTAATGCTATTTTGACTGACTCGCGTCTGAAAATAAATGATAAAGTATAATTATTTTCTCACTATTCCCTGAGGGCTGCTGTTAATTGTTATAGAATGCCATTTCTAGTTAAGTTAAACCTTTGGACTTATTGTATATTAAAATTTAAATAAATAAATAATAATAATTGATGTTATATTTGACCAAAATCACACATATATGTGCTCAAAATTCTATCCATTCAAAGCGTGATCTCACATGAACTTTGCATAATGTTTCTTAAGAATCTCTCTGTAGTCTAGCGGTTCAGTTGTTGCACTTGACTGCATAAGGTCCCGGGTTCGAATCCCGGGGCGGGCAACAAAAAGAAGTTTTTCCAATTTTCTAATAAAAAAAATGTTGCTCAGGATTGGAAATGTGCCCAGTTGGCGACAGGCTTGCCACCTATCACGTTGTGGGACTTAATGTCTTCGGCTTAGTGCCACTGCCTACCCCTTCGGGGATATGGGCGTGAAGATACTTCAACTTCTACTTCTTCTTAAGAATTATGTCATGTGAGTAAGTTTAAATTGAACAAACAAAATATAAATCTTCAATGATAAAAGTTTAATGCATTTATATATCACATATAAAGGTTTTGACTTTTGAGTCATATGTAATTTCGAAATAAATATACTGAGTTGCCTATTTACATGTGTGAGTGTGGGAAAAAATAAAAGTAGACCTATAAAACCACAAATTGTATAGATTTATGTACCAGTACAAGACATAAATCCGTTCTTAAAATGCATCAAATTGATCAATTTAAAAACCTCGTAATTCGGATAGAAGCCGGTGGTTTTCGTGACCACCGATTCTGCTGCAGGACAAAAACTTTATGTAGGTACCTAATATTAGCTGTAAAGCCTCGCCTCAGTAGTAGCGGTACGGTGTTGGACTTGACTTCTTAAGGTCCCCGGTTCAAACCCGGGTCGGGCAACAAAAAAAAGTATAAAAATGTATATTTTCAATTTTCTAACAAAGATGACGTTGCCCAGGAGTGGATATGTGCCCGGTTGGCGATAGGATTGCTATTGTGGGACTTAGTATCTTTGTCTAGTCGTGGGTGCCCTGGTATCTGCATACCTCTTCGGAGAGGTGCCTGAAGATACTTTTTTTCTTACTAGTTTTCTGTCGTAAGCTTTCTTTTTATTTAGATTATCAAGGCGCTATTTGATATTTTACTAAGTGAGTTTTTCATACTTACATTACAAAGTTAAAAACTTAACAAATTTCTATAAATTATTATAACAAATGCAATGCATGCTATGCTAGTGCCAGCGACGATAAATTTGTTTTACACAAGTTAGTTGTACATAGTTCTCAAGTTGAAAAAACAGACTTTAGCCTTCTTTTACACCAAGTTCTAGGCCAATTATTCAAACATTTAAATAATTTAAAACCTGTGAATCGTTTGACCTCAGGATTTAAACACAAATACACAAACACATCCATAAAAATGCAGTGTCACGTGCAACATGGATAAATGCATAAACCCACCTCTCTATCCACGGATTCCTAGACAAAAAAGAGACAGTTTTGGTAGTGTGCGGTATTTTAAAAACATAATCTAAAGTGTTTATACATTTAACCATTTTTTAAATCTTAATTTTATAATCAAACCTTACATACCAACACTATAGGATAAGATATTAAAGCTGTTAATTTATATTCAAAGAGAAATGAGTAAAATTATAAAATTGAAACCATAAACATAAAAACTAATGAAACAGATGTAAATGGGATAGCCAATATTGAACATAATACTACTAGAAATAGGAAAAATGAAACGTTCTAGAAATCTTAAGTACAAAAGTGAATCCCTGTTTCACTTAGTCATCGCATCACGCTTCAGGCGTGGAGACTCATTTAGCTAATTCTTTTTTTTGTTGTGATAGTTATTGTCAGGAGAAAGGTTATATGAAAAAAAATCAATATCTGTAGTAAGAACAGGACAAAGAGTATGAGTTCAGCTAGTTTGTAATAAATATCTAACAAATAACATTTGTAATTGCACTAATTTAGTGATATAACATTGTTTTAAAAATTAAATATAAATTTCAATAATATCTATTATGTACAAATACGCTTCAACTTATAAGATGAGTAATTCTAAACTAAAAAATATACTAGAGGGTCTAAAGAAAACCCTTGAGGTACACCACTTCCATGGTTAAAATTTAAAAAAAAATATCATTAGTAAATTGGTGTTTTCAGCAATTTAGTGACATACATTAGCATTTTTTATTGTTTTTGAACTGTTGAAATAATTTCGTAAATTCCCTTTAAAAAGTTGTTACAAATCTATTACAAGAACAAGAGAAAATCGGAATGTAAACAAAGGTAATTATTTAATTACAAGGGATGATTACTACGTATTCATGAATACTTACTGATGCTGAAAAGCTTGACTTGGTATTAACCCTGCTAAAGCTTGGTCTTCTTCCCCTTCACGGAATGCTTGCCACCAGTTCGGATCTTCACGACTTATCACATGAAGAACATCTCCTTTTTGAAAACTTATACCTGAAAAATAAACAGACAGTAAAACGCGCTATCAAAATAAGGATGAAAACCTATTATTCCATTGGCACTTTCAAGATACAATTTTTTGTTACTAGGAAAACTTAAAAAAGATACGAAGAAAGGTTAATCTGATGAGTATAACCCTTCAATAAAGCTTGGAAGATTTTAAGAACACAAATACAACATACTGACAGTAACAAAGTTGTTGATTATAATTATGATGAAATGAAGATGTGTTGGTCGTTGTCATGGTCGTGGAAATAGATAAGGACATATTAATTCGTTGGTATTTGAGTATGCTAACCGAGTTCGCGACAGGGTATGTAGACGTCGTCCTCGGGGTCGTAGTCGAAGTGCGCCCGGACGTGCAGCACGCGGTGGGCGGGCGGCGGGCGCGGGTGCGGGCGGGGCACCAGCACCATCAGGAGCGTCCCCGCCAGCGTGCCCAGCACCTGGCACACCTCGTTCACGTTTTTGCCACGCATGCTAACCCCGTTCACTTCTAATAGCTAGAAGACAATGGATTTAATTTTTATTACATTTAGTTAGAAGACGATCAGTTTACAATGTGAGTAAGATTAAGTATACAAAAAGGAAATTGAGTAAAGTTCAACTGTTGTACTTAATAGGTAAAAGGTAATTCGATGTTTGCATTCGTTGAAAAAATATGAAATATATTTACCTCATCTCCTTCGTGTAATAACCCAGACTTTTCTGCAGCTCCTCCTCTAACTATCCTACCAATAACAACAGCGTCACCTTCATTTCTTACAGTAGCACCTGAAACATATAGATTTAACCATCAGTGTTTTATATCCGGCTCGAAGGACCGTAATACAGGGGACGGTGCTTACATTAAAGCTGCCTTTCAAATGCTGTTTAGAAGTATAAAATATTTCGAAATAGTATAATTCAATGCAATACCATTTTGCTATAAATCACTAAATGTACCTAAACATGTGTGACATCAAAAAACACAATATACTAATTAAAATTAATTGATTCTTTGCGACGTTTCAAAAATAATATATAACTGTGATAACATTCGGTGCCCGTTTGCATAAAATAACCAGTCACATAGTAAAAAAGTGATAGATATTTTCTTATTTCTCGAACATGTGGACATAAATTTTACCTAGGCCCAGTATGAGTTGGGTATATTCCCCAACGTTCGACCCAAATCATACAGAATTTTAAATCAATAATGCAAATCAACAGCTGACACATGGACTCAAAATATTACTTAAAGTAAGGATGAAATATATAAACGCTTCTAATAATTTCTTGGATGTCAAAAATAACGAACGCACTAATTTGCAAAATCACTACTTATTTAGTTTTTATTGATTATTAGGCTATGGTCAAAAGTTCGCAACTTTTGAGCTGAAGTTACGTTTCGGAACTTACGCTTAAGTTACGATTCGGAATTTACGCTATATTAAGTTTTACTCATAAGGCCTTTTCGCACTATATAACATTTGTAGGGATGAAACGATACGAGTAAATCCAAGTAGGTACACGATACTTTTCTCCGATAGCAATTACTTTGAAATGAAGTATCGAGTAGGTATCGGTTAAAAGTACCTACTCATATCAGTAAATTTTATGGTTTACGGAAATTAACATAATGGATGTTTATCTTTTAACATTGATGAAAAACGATTATCGTAAATATAAGTTTCTGAACGTATCCCAGGCTTAGTTTTGTGTAGTTAGTCTTGGCAGTTGACAAGCTTGTTTGTGTATGTTTGAAAAAAGTTTAACCGGAAGACATTTACAAATGTTGATTTTCTTGAGCAGCACCACGAAAACGAACTTTTTTGCATAAATTATTTTGAAGGTGACGTGTTGTACTAGCGCTTACCCGCGACACTCATGGTATCAATATCAATGTATGTACCAAAGAATACCAATACTTGTTACGGTTTTCATTCAAAATTTTCCAAAAATAATACGATACTAGTAAGTACCGATACTTTGTGATCGATACTGAGTAAGTGCTTGATGACCGATATCAGTATCGAGTATAAGTATCGATTCCCCAATGGTATCATCACGTTTCATCCCTAAACATTTGGCGTTGCTGTTTGATAGGTGACTGTTGTGTGTCACCTTTTTTGATTTTCTTGTTGTGTAATTTGGTTTTGTATGACATTGTTTAAAAACAATTGTAAAAAATATGTAGGTAGGTATAGCGTATTCTGTCTTACTTTAAAAAGTTTCTATCATTTTATATTTGTAATTGTCATAAACACTTACCAAGAGGTTCATTAGTTTTGTCTATTTTAATAATTTTAATATTTTCACTAGGGTCGTCAGGCGCGTATGAATATTTGTCGTTTTCACTTTTAATGCCAGTCTGAAATAAATATTAAAAATTTAAGATATATGCGCAGGATGTCAGTGATTATTTTTTATTTGTACATTTCGATTTGGTTATAGAGAATTTACGTCAATACAACGTAGTCATTGCAAGCACAGAAATAGACTTGCACGTGTTATTATTGTATAGACGAGATAATGGAGTTTACCCAAGCGCAAAATACGGAAAGTGTAAATTTCAAAGATTTTGACAGACTAGCTTGATGACTTCTTCCTCAGAATCTTTTTCCTCTAATAACAAAACTACTATTATATTGATAATGTTGCCTCCTTGTTGGTCAAGAGTTTAGTGTAGCGAATGCTACTGACCGTTCACGAAACTCTGTTTCATTCATGACAGAAACAGGCATTTGTGTGATGACCATAAATGACGGGACATTTATCAGTATTATGGAATATTTCTAAGTCTGGATGTTTGTTATTTTTTTTAAGTAATAGACTGTCCTGATGGTAATAGATAACGGTGGCCTATAGACACCACAGATTTTACATGTGCGTCGCTGTCTTGTGTTAGGCCTATTGTGCAAATCTACCGGCTACCCTATCCTCTGGGCCGAAACATGACAAATTTCAACATGGCGACAGGAATAGGTCACGAGGTGGATTAAGGATCCATGTTCTCGTAAAATCCACGATTCCGGGCTAGTTGCTGCACATCACGTTATCACCAGTGGTCTTGCTAGACTTCCCCGTTTCCCCGTGTTGGTCCGGGCTGCTTTGCAGAATAGACCATCTGCCTTCCTGCCAGGCAGCTCGTAAAAGGCGAGCATATGTTTATCACCACTAACACCGTGACCTCTGACTAGGTGGTAGAGTTCGCAGCGACTCGCCCGGATTGGTACGACCGCTTTACCTATTCCTGTCGCCATAACGTCATGGCGTGTTCCGGTTTGGAGGGTAAGGTTACCGGTAAACTTACTTTTGCTCAAGGCCGAACATCCCGGTCTCAGGTTGGCAACGCACCATTACCACCTTTGGTGTCTCTGAGCGGCGTGAATTTCTTACCATCAGGAAATCCATCTGCTTGTTTACCTTCCTCTTACGAGCTGCCTGGCAGAGAAGCAGGTAGCCTATTTACACAGCGGGACCCGGGGAATATCTATTTTAATATTTCCTTAAGAGTGCTTAAATTTATTACACAAGCATATAATTTGATTACTTTGAAATTAGATCAGAATTTGTAAAAATAATAAAATCTATATATTTTTTAATTTATTTGAAATGTAATGTTACTTAAAATTACCTTGTTTTTCTTTCCCCTACTAAAGCAGCCGGGATCTAACAACGCAGCAGCTTGGTCGTGCGCCTGTATTAGACTTTCTAATTCTAAGCCCCCTAGAATGGAGAGTAATTCTGCAGCTAGAGCCGAACTTTCACCTCCTGATGTAGATTGTGTTCCCAGTACATCTATACACTGGAAAAGAAAAGTTAGTTTTTTTATTTAAAATACCTCTGAGGAGAATCTGCTTTAAATTAAGTTTTGTATAAGGCTGGAATAAAAAGAAATCAGCTGTTGATTACTTAAGAAAAAAAATATTAACAATTATTTCTGAATTATACCCATAATGAAAACTGAAATATAATTATTTTGAGGAGTGTGTGTTAAAAAGATGTATTTAAGCATTCCAACATATGCAACCACATTTATGGTGTGCATAACATTAAAACAAAATATTTAGGTACCTACATAATTAAATTACAAGCAAACTATTTTACATTTATATATATTGTTGGTCGGGATTGGAAATGTGCCCGTTTGGCGATAGGCTTGCCACCTATCACATTGTGGGACTTAGTGTCTTCGGCTAGTCGTGGGTGCTTTGGTTGTACCTCTGCCTACCTCTTCGGGGATATGGGCGTGAAGATACTTTTTCTATTTTACATTTTTATTGAGTGTATTTTATGAAGTGTATTTTATCACAATTTTAACCATCAAATATTTTTTTCTCTAAGTCCTGAGAAGGTACTTTCTATTCTAAGTACGTCACGTCAGCGTTCAAAAATAAAAATCCATCAGTGAGTGCGAAATTAAAAAGGGAACGCTGTCAATCAAGAGTCTGAAGACCGCACTCAGAGATATGAATTAATGTTTTAATTTTTATCTATAATTACGTCATAATTTTGTAAAGAAAATGTCGACTTAATGATTTACTAAGTGATAATTGATGTCTCGGAGTTCGACCGTGGCCGTAAATTTATCGAGTATCAGGAGTTGAAAGTATTCAATAGTGGCAATCATCGATGTTAGGGCAACAGGAATAGATATGGAATCAATGAAGATGATTCGTCGCAAAACTCCACCATCTAGACTGTTAAGGTCCAGACTGTCACTAGACTGACGAACGAACTGACGCTAGCCTCTAACGGACTGCTTGCCAGAAGGGCGGATAGCTTTTGATCTCAAGACCTTCGGGGAAATAGGTTTTTCTGAGGAATTAGAATTATTTGAATTAATCTACAAATAACTAAAACACGTAGGTACACTATGTTAAAAGAGATAGATTTTATACATAGATTTTATGTACAAACCATACCATTCAGAATGGAACAAAAATTGAGTTTTATAATTTTAGTAATTAAATAAATTTTAATTTTAAAATAATCTATTCGCTGCAATGCACGTTTTATAAAACGGTGCTTTTTATTATAATGTATAAAATATATTAAAGAACAAAAACATACAAGAAAGCATACGCTAAAGTATATGTGCACGGAAAGTGGAACGTATCAAGCCAAGAGAACCCGTATAAGTTCTAGTGGCTTTTTTGAAATTTCATTACGTAAATATATTTGAAAACCAGTTTGTGTTTGAGTAGATGTTGCCATAATGTTTTATCTATACATTCTACTCTGTCGAGAAAGTACCGGAAAAAGATCAATAATACGTAAACTGTTTGTTTGTTCATCAAAAATTATTTTATCACCTTCAAAGTGGGTTCCTTCAAATTCGTAAGCCTATGTGTTGACACTAGTGACATTGCGTTTTATGAATGTTAGGTCGGAATTTAGTGACTCTTATGCGATTGAGTTTTTGGAGAAAATGCAGGTCTGTTGGTAATCTCAAGCGTGGAGCGGCAATAAGTTTAATAGCGAAATGATTTGATTAAATAATACCAATCAACTCAGAAGATACAGAAAGTTGAATAAGGAATTTCAGTCACTGTTTTTTCACTATTACAATATTAACTTTAGCTGCAATCGTTAGTCTAATAATCTAATAAGAGCAACGCAAATCTTCCATCACATTTTGACAGCTTTTGAACGGTTTATACAACTCATAATGAAGAGTTTTTGGGAAAGTCAATTCACGTAAGCCATTTGTAACATATTTCCATTGACTCCGAACACGAAATTCCATTGGCGAAGCAAAATTTGAGACAAACTCTTGGCTCGATGTTTTCATCAATTTTAAAAATTCGCAATAAACAACATGATTTAAGTAAAAACAGCACTGTATTTAATAGATAACAGATAAAACTCCGCGCTGAAATGGAAAACAATTGCGTCAATATAACTACAACAAAAAAAAAATCAAAAATTTGTCTTTGGAACCACAAACAATAGTAATCCATTCCCGATAGTTTTTTGACAGAATGTCTATTGATAATATGTATACTTCTTACATCTTTTAATCTGTCCGTAGCTCTATGCGTCTGTGGGGGTGGAAGCCCTGGTCTCTTATGTCTTGTGGCGGTAAGGACCGCGGTCCTCGTCGCTAGGACTGTCTTGAGCGCTGGGCAGAGAGACCCTGCGGCCCCTGATATACGGGCTGCCAACGCCGTCTCCCCACTCGACCCGAGAGCCTTTTGTACCCGCGCCAAAGCCGCACAAACTTCCTGGTAATCTGAAATTTAAAATATCTTCAGTAGAAGACACGGCAATAACACATAATTTTTTTTCCTATTATAAATGATACCAACTTCTTACTAATTATATAAGCAAAGATTTCCTAAAGTAGAGCAAAAGGAGCGGTCGCTCTAGATGTTAGATGTAGTAAAGGACGCTAAAAATCCATATCCAATTCAAAAATAAAATTTTTACCAAGTAAGAACACCGACAGAAAGAGAGAAATACTATCTTGCTCTACCAAGAACGAACGCTAATGCCGATCTTGTAAATAAGCTTTACGGTTTGTAACTTTAAATTCGCATTCAGATACGCAAGCACACAAAGACGTCTAGAGAAAACCCCTCTCTTTAATTTATGTGCAAGCGATCTAGCATTAGTGCCACAGCATAGAATTAATGTATAAACTTTCCTTTACAAATTTTCTATCTGACAGGATAAGCCCCATCGATTTTTTTAGGAGCTATGAGCCTAACAGATATTGGAGTGACAGAGGTCGAGAGCGACTCCAGTACATACTTTACTCCCTCCGTAATTTGCTCGCATACAATTATAAATCATCCACGTGTACAGCCAAAAATTTTTTTTTATTATTATGACATTGGAAGGCAAACAAGCAGATGGATTTTTTGATGGCCAGAAGTTCACGCCGCCTAGAGACACTAAAGGTGGTAATGATGCCTGCCTGAGGCCGGGATGTTAGAACTCGAGCAAAAGTAAGTTTCCCGGCTATCTTATATTAAGAACCGGAACACGTCAACGGAGGCACTGACGTTATGGCGACAGGATTAGTTAAGGCGGTAGTACAAATCCGGGCGAGTCGCTGCGAAACTACCACCTAGTCAGATGTCACGGTGTTAGTGACGGTAATCCTGTGCTCGCCTTTTACGAGCTCCCTGGCAGGAAGGCAGATGGTCTGTTCTGCAAAGCAGCCCGGCCTAAAAAAATATTCAAATCATGCTTTTCTCGAGTATTTGTACCCCGGTATAGGGGTCGAATTCCCTTAAATTCTTCCTTTGCTTATATCGTTATAATTATCTGTATCATAAATTTCATCGTATTTAGTCATCGAAACGATATTGGCTGGGTGTTAATAGATGAGTCAGTTGGCTTTTCCATTTAAATATTCACATTGATATACATTGAGATAAAATTTCATTCTATATTTAATCTTAAAAATAATATATTCTGAAGGTCAGGAAGGGAGAGTAGCCAAGCGTTACTTATCACATCTTCAATTAACAAACAAATGCTAATTTTGTGTAGCATCGCTTCGAAATATAAAATTAGGTTATAATAAAAACTTGGGCCGACCTAGTTGATATCAAACGAACCAGTGGTGGGTGAACTGGAAGTAATGAGGCCACCTGTGGCTCGGATAATATGCTAATCAATGATCAATACTATTACATAGTAACTCTTATGCTACGTACAGACTAAGCAAATATACTTTGTTCACTTTCATTTGTTTGTCGCAGAGAGCGAGCACTTATTATTCGAGAAAAGAAAATCATCAACACGCTAGTCATTTTTATAAGATTATTGATCATGGATATTGCTAACGTAATCAGCATTATAATAGTCACGGATAAAATAATTATGTGCGCTCATGTGTTTTTTAGGGAGTCTATTTAAGTCACAATGTATAGATAATGTCGACTTACTGATTAATTAAAAGCTAATTGACGTGTCTGTATGTCGCCGTATGATATATGTATAATCCCAGTAGAGTCCTTATTTTGTAGATGTTTTAAAAACAGTGTTCACAATTTACATTCCTTAAAATTGACAATTGTTGGCTGGTAACATATGCTGTATGGCATAAAGTAACGACTATTTTTCGTCCATTATTTCACGTTTAAATTCAATCATCTATGACAAAATAATCATCAGCTCTTAATTTATACTTTGGCGTTGGGCACTAATTATTGTGAACACGAAAGCGAACGTAATCGTATCTCCTTGTCAGCTTTCGTTTGCTCTGTCTGTACTCACCATTAGTTGAATCCCTTCAGAGTATTATCGAGAAAGATAAATAAATATAAAGCGTCATGAATAGAACAAGTGCGTAATTTAAGGAAGATTTAACCGACTTCGCAAAGTAAAAGAGGGTATTACGGTTACCAATTTATATATAAGTTCGTATGATTATTTGTTCTTTCGTGTCACTTAATCAAACATCGGTTGACAACATCACAGTTTACAAACTATGTTGTATATAGTATCGTTGAACATGTAGATACTTCAAAATTATCATAAAGTTCCATAATTCATATTTAATTTACCGTTTAGGATTTATAACGACATATATATGACCTTTGGATTCCGTTTTATTGTAATTAAATGGTTTGAAAACGACGAATTGTACAATTACACGAAAAGTTCAAGGTATGTCTATTTTAAACTGCTTTTTATAGTACAGGAGGGCAAACTACTACACGTAATTTTACCAGATTGCTAGGTTTCCATCTGCTTCGTTTACATATAGGGTGAGAACAAACGAACATTTTACCAAATACATTATGCACAAATGTAAAACACAAGATATGGTAGGTACATACCCAAAAGTAGTATACTACCAAATAAGTTGTTTGTTTGTGTTGGTGTCTTTTCGTCTATAGGTCGTGACTCGTCAGCTAATATATGAAGCTTTGTTCAGTTTAGTTCATGGACAAATTAAAATATAGTTTTCCTAAGTTTCCTCGCAGTCAAACGGAATAAAAAAGTATCCTATGTCCGTATCCTGGTTCTAAGTTTCTCTTTCAATTTTCAGCCAAATCGATTCAATGTTTGAGTGAATAATAATTTAAATAACACGACCCAGCAAACTTCGAATCGCTTGACATTAACAGCTACTACATAATATTTGATGCTGCGATAGTAGCGTAGTCTGCCGGATCCAATGTAAAACATTCCAAATTCATTGACTACTTACAAAAAAAAATTAAAAAACATTTTCCAACCGACCAAATTGTGAATCAAAACCATTCTCTAATCCCCTTGAACACAAACAAAATTTTTCATCAAAATCGCTGCAGTCGTTTAAAAGTTTAGTGACATACATACACACGCACATAAGAAATATATTTATAAAGATATAAAATTAAAACAAATACTTGCTTGGTATCGGTATATAACATATTTATTGAAAACTAAACTCGTCGTACAAGAGGTGTCATCAACATTTTATTTTTCTGAATTTTTTTGCATTTGATTTTAGCAACCCTTGCTGAATGATGCTTAGATTTTTTTTTGAGTGGCTAATTTGTTGCTAATCGCGTTTTTACAACTTGACTGGGCTATAAGATGCTTAAAGCAATCGCTCCTCTTGCTTTGTATCTAGGTCAGCGCTGAATGAAGCGATGGCGAAAACATTCGAAAATTTCGATCAGTGCCAGGACTAACACTACTGGCAATACATTAACTGGTATGCTGCAAGTGTTAGTTCAAACCCTGTATTAAATTCATAACTCTGTGTCGTAAAATATAAAGTTTCACTAACCAACAATGGCGTATAACTGTGCAATTTCATCGCTGGTATCTTCCTCGTACGCGTCGTTGACAAAGGCAGTGCTGGTGGGCGGGTTCGACTCCAGAGCCTGTAGCTTGTGGGAGCCTCGCAGGGAATTTCGCAAGAACTCATTTTGAGCTGCGATCCGTTCTTCTGCTTCCTTCCGCTGACGTAACTGCTCCTGCAAAAAGAACTTCCATTGTACCTAACCCACTCATAATAACTACAATATTTTGTTTATTTTTCGGCTAGTTACCTAGACTTGACGTAGCTCCCCGGGTAGTTATCCACCGCTTTACCTATTTCTGTCGCCATAATGTATCTTGTTTCGTTTTGCAAGGTAGCCGGTAAACTCACACAGGACAGCAACATACCTATATAATATATGTCTATTTTCTTTTTGGGTCATGGTTGTCTGTTACCTTCATGTCATCAAGAGAGACGTTTGCTGTTCGCTGCCTAATGCCATAAAAACGAATTAATTTCTCCTTAATCTCCTTATTTTAATAATCTTTAATTCTAGCGAAAACTATTGACAAATAAACGTTACTTTTGCGATCTCACTCCATTAAATTGTTGAAGTACTTTGTACTATCATAGTATAACTTTGCGCCATAAATTATAGCAAATGTCTTATATGGTTTCAAAATCACGAAATCCCATGTTTTTGACAACAAATACGAAAGTAAATTTATTACGCAGTTTACTTAGTGGGAATCATAAATCTGACAAGCACGCTAAGTGGCGAAGTTACCTACGGTAACCGGTTCAAGAAATCATTAACCTTGGGAACAACGGCGATGCTTTTAATTTGAACTCTATGGTTTTATACAAAAACAAATGTTCGCAATAATGAAATTTTAAGTTTTAATACAATACTTGCAAAGGATAAAAGTTCTTCGAATGGTTTTTTGAATATCCTTAACAAATGTTGAATAAATTTACATTATAAACTCTATCAGTTTGACTACCATGTTGGTCAAGGGTTCAACGTTGAATATGCGTAAGTGCATCAATCATTCACGTGGATCGGGTTTGATTTCCGTGAAGGCCGGTAGGTGATGAGCAGTGATAGGAAAAGTTAGTGCCTATTTGCCTAAAATTTGAAGAACAAAGACAGAACGGAGACTTCTTAGGAACTAAATTTTTTTTGGGACCCGGAATTTAGGACAACCTTTAAATACATTAAACATATATTATTTGGAATAAGTTATTCGTTTATAATTACCTAAACTTTGCGAATAAACATAACATAATTAATAAAATACACAGCCGTAACATGGATATAGCACAAGTTATTATTATGGAATTATATTATAACTACATAGTATAAAACAAAGTCACTTCCTATGTCCCTCTGTCACTTTGTATGCTTAAATCTTTAAAACTACGCAACGGATTTGATGCGATTTTTTTTATAGATAAAGTGATTGAAGATGTAGGTTTATATGTATCTTTCATAACCGGAAAGTGCAAAGCCGGAATGGGCAGCTAGTAAATTATAAATGGTTTATCTAGTTATTAATTTTAGGTAAATATAGACGCATAACTTATTTCAATGAACATATTTTTAATGTTATAAGCGTTGTCCCAAAATTCGGAGTCAGATGCCTCGAAAAAATTTAGACTTAAGATGTCTCTGTTTCTTTTCTACGTTCTTCGAAATTATCGCAAATATGCGCTTCCTATTCCTATCACTGGTGATAAGCGTATGGTTATACCTATTTTTTATATTTTTATTCTAATTTGAATTTAATGTAGCCAGAAAAGTTACGCATGAGGCTGAACTTATCAGCCTTAAATTGGCCTATATTATTTGAATGTTATAAAAACCCCATTACCTTAAAAAAACATAAAAATCTTATAAAAGTTGTTATCAACATAAATATTTGCGATCGCCTAATAGTTATCTAATATCCACACTGAGTCATGTAGCTACCGATCGCGATGGCCGGATACCAGATTTGTACAAATATTATCTATAGCAAACGAGGCTGTCTTACTGCCAGGCAGAGTGTAAATGGCCATCAAAGGTTAAAAAGGTCTTTACCAACCCAGAATATCACCTCACCTATTTTTGCAGCCATTATGACAGTATCATGGTTTATTTCGAAGGTTAAGGTAGCACGTAGACTTGCACAATTGGCCTAACACCTCGTCGATGAAACACCGACGCACCTATAACATCTATGATGTCTATAAGCCTCTTATAGACAGACTCTTAGGCTCCATGCTTGTCTGCTATCTTATCGTATAAAAACGACAATCATTTGAATAATTTAACTATAGTAGAGAAGAGTAGAGTCTGTCAAACATTGAGTCTGCTTTTGCCGATGCTTAGTTCCGATTTGGAAAATCGGCGTTAACTTATGATGAGAAGCTTAAGCTTTCAGCATCAGATTGTCAACACAAAAATAATATCTCTGGTTTCTTTAGGACGTGTATCTCATTGAGAAATCTAACTGCTTTTTGGTCTTCTATATCTGGACTCTTTAGGCAACGTGTATCTCGTCAAGATATCTAGCAGCATATTGGCCTTCCTATATTATTAAAAAAACTAACTTTTCCTACCCAACATACGATCATACCTTAAAGTAAAACAAAATACATGTCCACAAATATAACTTTGTGAGTGGTGTTGTAAATTATGTTGTGGTACACGTCGATAGTCAAGGTTATATCGACAAACTGTGTATAATCCTAGCGTTACATCATATTTACTTGAGAATAAATGTTTGTAAGAGAACCGTGTCTATTGACAATTGTTATTGAACCTTGGATTTTCTTTTACTTGTCAATACTTTTAAATGAAGGTGCAGTTAAAATTTAGAAAAGTTTATATTGAAAGCTAAAAGCAAACGCATTTCAGATGGTAAAAAATAAACTCCGTCTATAGTTGCCAAAATTGTTAATACTATGTTGCCAACGTGAAGCTTATACCAGCTATACTACCCTTGATCATGGCGATTGCTAGCATTGACTGTGGCTATTGAAATATGTGCAACGGTGATCCCAATCTAGGAAAACGTTTCAGAACATTTATACCTAGTCAAATTGAAAGAAATGAATTAAGTTAATGGAAATTTGATTATGTTTTATATTTTTTATAATTAGTAATGTTGATTACCACTTACAACTTACTTGAGGGTTAAAAAGTTCGTGTATTTACTAAAGAAATTTTCATTTACTAATGTATGTGAAAGTTTATACAAAATTGCATTTGTTTTACACGTAAATGAAGCCTAAAGCAAAAATACGAGTATTTGGGGCGAAGGCCTGCCATGATCT